>JAGYYJ010002271.1:0-76090 GCA_019671005.1 Hibiscus mutabilis | reverse complement strand
TATATCAATATTAAAAATAAAACAAATTTTCTCACTTCTATTATTATAAAATTCTTGAATCCGCTGTCATATTGACTATATAAGTCTCCGGTATAACAATTCAATTAAAAGAATCATAAAAATCTTTTATAAATTATTTTTTTCTTTTTATATACTTTTATATAATTTTTTAAATAAATTAATTCATAATTTATTTCAATACATTTTTTAAACAATTTTTATACTATATTATTTTAATATAATGTATCTTAAATCTTTTGGGCTTCCATAACAATTTGGGCCTTGTTTTTTAGATTAGTTTCAATAGTTCGGGCTTAGATCGTAGAACTTAGTTTCTTTTAGGCTTAGATTAGGAATAGTCAAATTAATTCGAACAAATCGTGTGTCAGACTCATAGGAGCACGATCCTAAAATTAAAATTAGCCATAGATTTTTAAGCCTTTGTTAAATAAGAGTTTGAATTAATTTAGTGAATTTAAGTTTAATCATGGCTTAATTGGAATAAATGTTAAATTCATTAAATTAATTGAACTTTTCTTAATTACTTTAAGGGAAGAATCGATTTTAAGCCCAACTTAGCACCAAATTGCAATTTAGCTTCCATAAATTGAGCTTCTTAATTCTTTTAGGGGTTAACATGTCAAATTGAGCCTTCCTTTTTAAATATTTACTTTTATGCCCTTAATTGTTATACTATAATTGACATCCATATAATCTTTAATCCTAATTGCACATTTAATCAATCTAAGTTATAAAATGGGAGGTATTTATCAATTCAAACATTTGTGTCGTAACAGTCCGAGCTTAAAAGATGTTGACCAAATATTCAGATTAATTCTTACCGTCCCGAGGTAAATAGATTAAAAATTAATAAAATTCTCACATCATACTTAAATGTTTGCATCATGCATAAAGGTGACGTACGAGGGTCGAATCATAAATTAACGCGACAGTCGAGCTTATTCGATGTCAGTTTAATCTATGGTTCGTCATATCGTTAACCTTACTAATTAAATGTTTAATTAATTTGAATTCATCAATTCAATAAGACCCGTGTAGTCAAGGTTAATTTTTATCTAGGAACTTCGAATTAAACTCGATCTAAATTTCAATAATTTTTATTCTTTTAAGAGCAACAAATTTTCTGGTACCGATTTACGGGCGTGATGGGATGCTAATCCTTCCCCACGCATAACTAACTCCCGAGCCCTTTCGTAACGAATTTCTGGTTTTATGGTGTCCGACCTACTTCATCCAAGTGGCTGGTGGCGACTCCAAATTTTCATCGTTTTAGAAATTTTAAAATTTTCAAAAGAAATCCTCCATTTTCCAAAAAATTTTCATAAACAAATTAGGGGATAATTAGTAGCCGACTTATTTTTTAAACAAACGCCCTTAACAAGACAAATTTTTTTTTCTCAAAAACAGAAAAAAAAGGTCGCTACAGAGTAACGTCGTTGTCGCTGCCGCGGCCGGTTCGTCCTCTCATCTCCGTTCTTTGTTTACTTATCCACTGCCTATCATCTAAATCATCTATACTGAGCTAACTTGACTCAGTTCTTGTTGAAGCTCATTGAGTCAAAACTCACATAGCGAGTGTGAACTGTTTACTTATCCTGACTTTATTATATTTTATTTATTTATTTATTTATTATACTTCGTGTGTGAACTGTTGACACAATTATTCACAATTTTAAAAATTGTTGTGATTTATCGATTTAGTTCGATTAATATTATCGTTAATATTAATCGAATATTTTTAGTACTCAATATTCTCTAATTCATGGATAAAAAATGTCTAATTAATATAGATTTTGTATAAAATTGTATGTTTTAAAAAATAATACGAATTTTAAGATCAAATGCATCCAAATTTCGAGTTTAATTACTTTTAGGTCCAACCTAATTTTGAAGCTAGACGTATTAAGCCTTGCCCTCTTGATTTTTTGAATTCAATTGTTTGTTAGGTTCTTCGGTTTTGAAAGTAGGTAAATAAACCCCTTTTTCATGTACAATTAATTCTTAAGTGTATTTTAATTTTGAAACTATACAAATTAAATATTGACCTATTTTTTATTTAAATATTTTTAGATTTTTTTTAATTTTAAATTAAACAAATTAGATCTGAATCTTTATATTTTAAATTTTAAATTAATAGTTTAACAATTAGACTATGGTCATATTTTTTCTACTTATATTTGTCACCCTGAAGTTTTATCATATCTATGTCCTTGATAGTTATTATAATTTTCATAAGAGTTAATTGCATTATAAATTTCAAAATTATGAACCTCGTTTTAAATTGATTCATAAACTTTTAAATGTTTTAATTTTATCTTTAAACTATGAATTGTATTCTAATTTGATCTTTAAACTTTTGAATGATTCAACTTTATCTCTAAACTATAACTTTCATTCTAAATTAGTCCTTCAAACATTTGAATGTTTTAATTTCATCATCAAATTATCGTTTATGATGCATCATATTATTCATAATACACATTAAAATTTACATGACAATTAATAATTTTTATAATAATTTTTTTAAAAATAAAATATGATAAATATATATTGATAATTTAAAAATAAAATTAAAATATTCAAAAATTTAAAGATAAATATAATTTATGTTATGTGGTGCAAATAACTCGTTATATAATTGTAATATAATACTGATATTTTATAGTAGCATAGGCAGCCTTTAAGTCAACACGACAGTTGTATTTATATATTCGTACTGTGTCCATACTCCTATCAGTTTGACATTGTAATAATGTAATAAACTAATATCTTTATCAATTAAATAAATAAATAAATTACATTTTCCTTACATATATTTTATTTTTTATTTTTTGATAAATATATTTTATCTTTTTTTGACAGAAAATATATTTTATATTTTATTTGACTGAATTGTGAAAAATATTATTATTGATTATACGTAGAGTATTCATTTGTTTGTAGAGGACTGTTCTGGTACTGACTTTTACCACGTGAATGACTCTGACCAAGACTTCTAATCTTTTTCTTTTTTGACAAATAGACTTTTTGGGGTAGACTTATGGTGCTGTATAATAGCTATACGGTTACAACACGACACTAACAAAAAATATTATAAAATATAAAACATGAAATTAAAAATATTATATTTTTAATAATATTTTAAGTTAGTGTCTCGCAATAGTATTGAGATTTAAAGATAAGTTTCGATACTTACAAAAACCTAAAATATTATTAGAAGTAATAAATATCGGTATTGGAAGTTAAGTTTCGATACTTAACCACCAACCTAAAATATTATCAAAAAGTTTAATTTTTTCAGTTCTGTATTCCGTGTCTTGTAATATTTTCAGTTGGTATCTCACAATAGCCGCACTGCATTATGCCTTACATTAGACAAGCCCTCTTTTGGTATTCTTATTTGTAACATCATTCGACCAAATTTATTCGACTCGAAAAAATCATTTTTTTAACTTCAAATTATTTGAGTATGTTAACTTCAAATTTATTCGACTACTTGTAAGTCGATTTTCGAGTTTAAAGTGAATTTGTATTTTACCGACTCGACAATTTTAAAACTTCGATTTTATGCTTATATGATTTAGTTCATAATTTCTTTCTTTATTTGTTTTTTTATTAAATAAATATTATATTTTTATATGAGTATATCTCATTCAATTCTTTCTTTATCTTAGATTAATTTTTGATCATATTTAAACCATATAATCCTAAATTACTATAATATAACTGTGTAGCTTTAATTTCTCTTTTTAAAAATAATATTTTTTAGTTTAATCCTTCAACTTATACAATTTTCTCGTTTCATTTATCATTTTTGACTTTAACTTTATTTTGACGAAATTTGAACCGTACAATTCACTACTATTATAGAACATATACATAACTTCAATTTATATCTTTAACAACAATTTTTTTACCAATCCAAGCCCTCAACTTTACATTTTATTTATTTTAGTCTTTTAACTTCGTCTTTTTAAAATTCTTTCTACCCATCAATCTATTGCATTTATTTATGCATGTAAAAAATAATATGAAGAATATATATATATATATATAATTATTAGAGAAAGTCCTTTAAATAGAATCAATATACTCCATAATATTTATAAATAATTACAACTAGATTTTAAGAGATACCTAAACAATTAGACTTGATTCGAAAAATTTTAAATAAAATTTAAATCTTATAATATAACTTGTTAACTCGACTCGATCAAATACACTGATGTATAATGTTAATTTCTTTTTGAACTTCGATTGTTTGTGAACGAACAGCTTCGGACTTGATAAGAAATGCAGAAGTGCAAGCAATCATAGGGCCAAGAAGTTCAATGCAGGCCAACTTCGTCATCGGTCTCGGCAAGAAATCTCAGGTTCCGATCATATCGTTTTCCGCAACAAGTCCTGCTCTCACTTCCCTTAACAGTCCATACTTCTTTCGAGCTGCCCAGAGTGGTTCGATTCAAGTGAATGCCATAAGTTCCATTGTTAAAGCTTTTGGGTGGCGAGAAGTAGTGCCAATCTATGTCGACAACCAGTTCGGGGAGACCCTTATACCTTTCTTGACGGCTGCCTTGCAAGAGATCAACACTCGGGTCCCTTATTTGAGTGTCGTTTCGGAATCGGCTACCGATGACCGGATTGCCGAAGTATTGTACAAGTTAATGAACATGGAGACGAGAGTGTTCGTTGTGCTTGCGGCGACGAGTCTCGGGTTTCAGATTTTGGATAAAGCGGAAGAGATTGGAATGATGAGTGAAGGGTATGTTTGGATCATGACTGATTCCATGACTAGTATGTGGAGATCGTTTGATTCATTGGCTATTGATTCCTTGCAAGGTGTTTTGGGTGTTAGGCCTTATGTTCTGAAATCGAAAAAACTCGAAAACTTTGCAGTTCGATGGAGAAGGGAATTCCGGAGAGACAATCCCAGTATTAGTAATGCTGAAATGAACGTTTTTGGACTATGGGCGTATGATGCAACTTTTGCATTGGCCATGGCAATCGAGGAAGCTAGCACTGCAGACCTTAGATTCATCAAACCAAACATTTCAAGCAGAGGTGTTTCGTCAACAGAGCTTGAAACATTGGGTGTATCACGAAATGGTCCACGACTTACCGGAGAACTATCGAACGTTACGTTCAGAGGCCTATCAGGAGATTTTCATTTTGTTAATGGCCAATTGGAAGAATCTGTGTTTGAAATAGTTAACATAAATGGAAATGGCGAAAGACGGGTCGGGTTTTGGACGCCCGAAAGTGGACTGGTACGAGACTTGTATTCGAAAAACACAAGTGCAAACTCTACTTCTAAGCCAAAACTTAGTCCTATTATATGGCCAGGGGATACTAACTTGGTCCCCAAAGGTTGGCAGATCCCAACAGATGGGAAGAAATTGATCATTGGGGTTCCTGTGAAAGAAGGTTTTACTGAATTTCTTGAAGTAATCTGGGATTATGACACCAACACATCAAAATCAGTTCGAGGGTACTGCATCGATATTTTCGATGCTGTAATGGCTAGAATGCCTTATCCTGTTGCTTACAAGTATGTTCCATTTGCAACGCCTGACCGAAAACCTGCCGGTTCTTACAACGACTTGGTTGATCAAGTATACTATGGGGTAAGTCTCCTCTTTTAGCCCTTGCCTCTCTGTTAATTACACCGTTATATGTTTACCGGCACGGTCTTTGATTGGCTGTTATGAACATAGAATTATGATGCTGTGGTCGGAGATACAACTATTGTCAGGTCATTGTATGTGGACTTCACATTGCCCTACACAGAATCCGGTGTATCGATGCTGGTGCCGATCAGAGAGAACAAGAAGAAGAATGCATGGGTGTTTTTACAGCCCTTGACATCGGGTTTACTGTTTGGATTCTGGAGCATCGAATCAACAAAGATTTCCGTGGACCGCCTGCACATCAAATCGGCACCAGCTTCTGGTTCTCCTTCTCAACCATGGTGTTTGCTCGTCGTAATAATCGAACAATTCACCTTTCAATTTACAGATACATTGCTAAAAGCTTTGATCATTCATTCGTTCGTTCGTTCTTGAATCGAATACTTGTTGCAGGGGAGAAAGTGGTGAGCAATTTGGCTAGATTTGTGGTGATCATATGGTGCTTTGTGGTTCTCATTCTCATCCAAAGCTACACTGCTAGCTTAACATCACTCTTGACAGTGGAGAAACTGCAGCCCACTGTAACTGACATAAATGTGCTCTTGAAGAGAAGGGAGAGTGTCGGTTTCCTATACGGTTCGTTCGTCGAGGGAATGCTGTTGGGGTTGAAATTCGATAAATCTCAGCTCAAGACATATCGAACTCGGGAAGAACTCCATAACCTCTTCGTCAAGGGCAGTGCCAACGGCGGTATCTCCGCTGCTTTCGATGAAATCCCTTATATCAAGCTGTTCCTTGCAAAATATTGCGGCAAATATACTACTGTCGAACCGACATTCAAGACCGCTGGCTTCGGATTCGTTAGTTCTCGACCTTCCTCGATTCCATTCGATACGATACGATACGCTTATTGTTTTGTGTTGTTCATTGTGTAGGTTTTCCCTAGAGGATCACCTCTTGTGGCAGACATTTCAAGGGAAATCTTGAATGTTACACAAGGTGACCAAATGGAACAGATTCAGAACAAATGGTTCAAGAACGATGAAGCTACTTGTCCTGATTCCGACACCTCTATTTCATCGAACAGTCTCGGTCTCGATAGCTTCTGGGGCCTTTTCCTAATTGCAGGGGTCGCATCGACGTCGGCGCTCGTCGTGTTCGCAGCAATGTTCTTGTACGAACAAAGGCATGTGTTGTTTCAGCTGCCGTCCGAAACTTCAATATGGAGAAGAGTTCGGTTCGCGTCGAGAATCTTCGACGAGAAAGACATGAGCTCCCATACTTTTAGAAAAACTGAACCAAGCGATCATGCAAGCACATCGAACACGAACTGCCCGCCGAGTCCTTCGAGCTTGTCGAACCAGACCGATTTGTCGGACTTCGCTTTCATCGTAGAATTAGGATCAAACACGAATTCCACCGATGTATCTCCGTCTCCAGGAAGATCTTCTATTGAGCTTGCTGATTACAATCATGGCGTATGAGTAGATTTGATAACTTGGATATTCTCACTTTGTTGAAAGCTATATTAATGAAAGATGAATGTCTATATAGTATGGTATAAGTAGGATGCCTAATTTTAGAAATAGTACTTAATCTTTAACAAAATTGTCATTTTAGCTTCTACTTTTTATATCTACTTTAGTCCTTAGCGTTTCGATTTTGATCAAAATGATCAATTTTAGATTCAAACAGTTCGTTCAGAATAGTTGCTGATTTGATAGTGTATAATTCATTTAATTTATGTGAATTATATCATGCCACTTGTTTATAATATCATAACTTCATAAGGGTCTGTAGTGTCAATTATAAATATTTTATGAATTTAATATATTTTTATTAATTGTATAAATTATTGATGAATAAATATACTTTTATCATTATTTTTTTTACAACTTTTTATTTTTTTTCTTATGTTTATTTTGTACTTTGTGTATATATTGTATTTATATTAATTGCAATGTTTGGTAAAACGAAGTGTCCTACAATACGCGGAGAAACCTTAGAGGAAAAAAAAGGAGTGTTCTTAGTATGTCTAGGACCCATGATCTAAGTAAATACGAAAAAATAAAATTGAGCAATTTAATCGACTGAGCAAATATATTTACATTTGATTTATTAAAACGAAGCTTTGGATTGGTTTCGAATCAATTTAATTTGAAGAAGAATTTGAGTCAGTGTCACACCCCGAAAATCGGTCTAGTCAGGGTTAGGCTCCGATGATCAAAAATTCTATACCAATTACGTAAAGCAATAGAAGTTATTCGGGCTAATTGTATTAGTTTATTATTATTAATAATAAATAAACGTGAGTGGGGAGGGGACCCACGGCCAATTCCTTCAATTTGAAGGAATTGCCGTGAATTCCCCCACGTTTGGGGAATGATTCGGCAACCTCCCACCACGTGGACCAAGCAAAAGGGTATTATACTCCAAATTGTGCCACGGCTCCAACGCATGTAGAGCTTGGAGGCACAAATTTGAGGCCGACAATTTAGTATAAAAGGGGGTGTGCGCAAGAGAGGGGAGAAAAGTAAGGAAAAGAAACGATTCAGTGAGTGATAAGGTGGTAAGCTCGAATTTTTTGGTTCAACAAATTCGAATCCTCGCTATCAATTGGAGGTTAATAGAGAACAACTGGCATCTCTTCTGAAAGTCAAGGATAAAGACGTTGTTATTCGAGAGTCTTAAAAACAACGAGTTGTCGAGGTGAGTGTAGTTGTGTCAAGGGATAGGCTCGGTGTCATCCCGTTGCATTATTTTGTAGTTATGTTTGTATTTGTTTAAGGGCTCCCGAAGAGCAACTATGTTGAATTCGATTGGCAAACCCGATAAGTGCCTTGCATTGCCTTGATATGCACAAACATGACTATGATATGCTACACGTATGTGATATATGAAAATGATATGAAATGTTACATGATGTGGAGCTAAGGCTCATTTTGATATTTGACATGATATGACTTGAAGAAAAATATGGACTATGTGAATTTGTGTAATTATAGACATTGGATACAATTGGCATGCCATAGGATTAATGAGCTCGGTTAAGTAAGAAAGGACTGTGGTCCAAGGCTACAACCTATATGTGGGGGAAATAAGGTCGGCTGTGTAAGGGATATATCTCCAGAGCTACGGCTCAAGGGCTACAGCCCACTCTCCGTTATATGTATTGGTGTACATGGGAATCCGTGTATCCAATGGTACCTAATGTGATATGTGCCTATGAATTGTTCTACGACATTGTGATTATGATATGAATATGTGAAATGTATATGTGAATACGAAAGCATGAGAATAGGTATAATAAGCATGAATTGTGCATAACATAATATGACTACTTGTATATTTGATTATCGTGCATTTCATAATATTAATACTTGTTATAACTACCTCACTAGGCTATTTAAGCCTAACATGTGTGTCTCATGCATTTTTGGGACCTTGATCAATTTCGAGCCTTGATCGTGTTGTGCGGTTGTAAGTCACGTCCCTTCCGTATATATATGTTATCTTTTGCTATAAACTCCTAGTGAAGTGGCATATGGTCCAACTTGTTTTGTAGAAGCCTTTCTACGGTTGTATGATGATTTGGTAACGCGATTTTGTTGTATGCTTAGAATGACTAGATTTGGATAGGTTAAAATGGTTAAAGGTGCCTAAATGAGCCTAAGGCGAAAACTTGGTAAATGGATTCTGAATGCCCTAAAATTGACATACCAATAGAAACATGGTTTATAAGAGTACTGGTGAAATTTGGTAAATTTAGTTAAGTCACAAAACAAATTTTCGTAAAAAGTCTCAAATTGGTTTAATTGGCTTAGTAATTCGATAGGTTCTAATAATGAAACCCTCAGAGTTTAATTTCAATTGGTAATACGAAATCATATAATTGGAAAAAAATTACAAATTAGTCCCTAAAGTTAAGAAAATTTTAAAATTGACCCTAACCCCGATTAAGTTTAGTAACAAACAAAGCAGATAAGTCTTAAGAATAATTAATATGATACTCAGATTAAGTTTTGAACTCTGAAATTTTTTTCCGAACCTTCGATTAGTCTTCTGATAACACCATCCAACCCCAATCCCTACCGGACCGAGAAGGGGGTGTTACAGTCAGTAACATAATTTAATGAAAGAGTTTATGAAACGGCACAAGTTTTTACAATTTTTGTGGTACAATAGAGTGATTGATGCCAATATTCTTAATGCCAATGTTAGAGTTCGAATTCACTAAAAGTAAAAGTAGATAGACATTTTTAGTCATATAGACTAAATTAAGATTTTATGAAGTGTAAACTATTAGGAAATTATATTAGAAATGCAAGAGTTCAAATTAAATATTTAATAGAAAATACAAAGAAAATATCTTATAGAAAAATTTAGAATTTTTAGAGGTTCGGCTGCTTCATCACTCTCTTCGGTCCATCCCTACTTAGCCACTCTGCTATTTAAAGAAGGCTTGAATATACATTTGGTACCTAAATTAAATACCTTCTCCTAAGTTGGTACTTCAAGAATTTTACTCCCAAATTGATACGTAAACTAGGGCATTTTTCCCAAATCGGTACCTAATTTTTTTTATTCCCAAATTGGTACTTGAACTAGACACTTTATCCCAAATTGATACCACAACTTATACATTTTTATCAATTTGGTCATAATTCGAAACAAATCAATAAATTTAACCCTATCTATTTAAAAAATTCTATCAATTTCCTCCTTGTTATTCTCCTAAATTATTGTCCCTCTCCCAGAAATGTTATATTACTTTCCTGATATAATAAAAGTTTAAGAATAATTTATTATTTTATCGTAGAATGCAGTCATCCAACTGTTGTTTTGATCCGATATACTTGCTTGGTTTGACAGTAAGTGAAATTTTGACTAAATTGATGTGATTTTTAAATATGAAGGGTTAAATTTATTGAATATTTTTGAATTATGATCAAATGCATAAGTTTTATTAAAAGTGTTAATAAAAGTACCAAAACATTGAATGAAATTTAAGTTCGCGTACCAACTTGAGAGCAAAAATTCTTTAGATACCAAGTTGAGAGAAAATTCTTTTTGGGGACATACGCTAAAAAATATCTGCTTTCACACTAAATCGTGTTCAATCTAAATCAGTTCAAAAGACACCTTATGAGATATGGATTGGGAAACGTCCTAGTATGTCTTAGGTGAAAATTTGGGGATACGAAACTTATGTTAAACATAAGATGTCTACAAAGCTCAAACCTAAATCTCATAAATGTAATTTTGTGGGTTATCCTAAAGAGACTAAAGGATATTATTTCTACAATCCTACCGAGAACAAAGTGTTTGTTGCTCAAACATGAATCTTCCTAGAAATATAATTTGTTTTCTGAAAAGGAAGTGGGAGAAATATTGAACTCAATAAAATTCGATATCAACCACGTATCATTGAACAAGAGATTGAACAACAACAAGTTCCACAAGTTGTTGAGGAACATTCAACAGTTTTAGAAACACAACCACTGCAAAGATCTTTAAGAGAATACAATACGCCTAAGAAATATGGATTTCTTGTCACATTGTATGGTGGTGTTCTCTTTATAGATCAAGATGAGCCTAGGACTTATCAATAAGCAATGATGGGCCAGACTCTGAGAAATGGCTAGAGGCCATGAAATTCGAGATGGATTCCATGTTAGAAAACCAAGTTTGGACCTTGGTAGACCTACCTCTAGGGGTTAAGCCCATAGGGTGCAAATGGGTTTTCAAAAAGAAAACCGACATGGATGGTAATGTACAAACATACAAAGTGCGATTAGTCGCTAAGGGTTTTGGTCAAATTCATAGTATAAACTATAATGAAACCTTTTCACATGTTGCTATGTTTAAATCCATCAGGATCTTACTTGCGATAGTTGCATCTTATGTGATATGGAAAATGGATGATAAAACCATTTTCCTTAATAGAAAACTAGATGAGGATGTGTACATGACACAACCTGAAGGTTTTGTAGATCCAAAAGATGGTGAAAAAAATATGCACGCTACAAAGGTCCATTAATGGATTGAAGCAAGCTTCTCGAAGTTGGAATCTTCGTTTTAACGATGCAATCAAAGAGTTTAATTTTATCAAAAATGAAGATGAGTCATGTGTTTTCAAGAAAATTAGTGGAAGCGCTATCATATTCTTGGTAATGTATGTGGATGACATACTGATAATAGGAAATGACATATCTAGCTTACCGCCTTTGAAAACCTGGTTAGGAAAATGTTTTTTTCATGAAAGACTTGGGTGAGGCAACATACATATTAGGAGTCAAGGTCTATAGAGATAGATCAAGATGACTTCTAGGATTGGGTCAAAATACATACATAGAAGAAGTACTAGAAAGATTCAGTATGGAAGAGTCCAAAAGAAAAGGGTTTTTACCTATGAGACATGAAATTTCACTCTCGAAGGAAATGTGTCATTCAACATCTTAAAAAAGAGGGTAAATGAGTAAGATTCCATATGCTTCAGCGATTGGATCTATTATGTATGCCATGTTATGTACTCGTCTAAATGTATCATACACTTTAAGTATGACAAGTCGATATCAGGTAGTTCCCGATGAAGGTTACTGGGTCGCAGTTAAAAACATCCTTAAGTACTTAAGAAGAACTAAGGATACATTCCTTATATATGGAGGTGAGGAATAGCTAAGTATAAAATGTTATATTGATGTTAGCTTCCAAACTGATAAGAATAATTCACGATCGCAATCGAGTTTTGTGTTATGCCTTAATGGAGGCACTATGAGCTGGAAAGGTTCAAAGCAAGATACAGTAGTTGATTCTACAATAGAAGCCGAGTTTATTGTAGTATGCGATGCTGCAAATGAGGGTGTTAGGATAAAGAAGTTCATATCTGAACTAGGGGTTGTGCCAAGCATTTTGAATGCTATAGATCTACGTTGTGATAACAACGGAGCCATCGCACAAGCAAAGGAACCCAGATCTCACCAACGATCCAAGCACATACTTAGGTGTTACTATCTCATTCGAGAAATCATAGATCGAGGAGATGTGGAAATATGTAGGGTACCAACAAATGACAACATTGTCGATCCACTAACAAAGACTCTGACGCAGCAGAAGCATGACCGTCACACTAAGTCACTTGGTATTAGATATATGAGATATTGGTCTTAGTGCTAGTGAGAGATTGTTAGAGTATGCCTAAAGACCAATCATAAGATGATTGTAAATTACATTTGTTTTACCTTGTTTATTCATAAAGAGGCATTGTCATTATTATTTTCAATTACAATTCTGTGTGCATAAATAAACTGAATTATAATAAAGTTCTTAGAATAATATAGTTATTCTAAAATGTCCTTAGTTGAGTATTATTGTGAGCATGTACAACAATAATGCATTAAGACTAATATGTAGTTGATTGATGACAAAGTGTTGTCATTGACATGGAGATGTCAAAATCAATACATAAGTATGTGTTAGAGAACGACATACTGGACTGACCCGCTATGAGCATGTTTCTTGGATTATTATGTGACAATCATAACATTGCTTATAGTGATAACTACATGTATGATCCTCAGACTCGAGATCATCATTACTTCAACATCGTGAGTGACATATTTTGATACGTCAAACGTGTGTCGTAACTGACTACACTATAAAGACTGATATCGGATATGTCACAATCTATGTAGTGGAATATGGTTGATCAAGATAGGATTTGTCTCTCCTACATAATATGAGTAATATCGTAGGCCACTTGATTAAGTGAGACTAGAAATACATAGCTATGCTCGAATAAGTTGATATGAGATATCATAGTTATTCGTTTATAATAGTCTACTCAAGATATCAAGAAATATTAAATGGACTATACAAGTGTGACTGTTCCATGACTTGTGTCTAATCTAGATATAAATGACAAAAGGATGTAATACATAAATAGAGTTAATCACGAAAAGGTTATGTTGAATCACGATTTCTTGTAACTTAGGTGACAATGACATATTTCTAGATGTCACTCATTGTTTGTAATATTAGAAATGTTCTAATATTTACTACTAATGTTACATGAACCTACAGGGTCACACCCACAGTTGAAATGAGCATATATTAAACGAATTATATGTATACAAATTTGTTGTACACGGATTTAGTTAAATTAATATATATTTGATATATAATTTAACTATTGGGTAAATATTAAAAAAAATAATTATTGTAATTATGACTCTTTTAATATATAAATTATATAATTCGATTTAAATCAATATATATTGAAATCCTAGTTAAGTTGAATTAGGACTATGTATATTTAATATATATATTGAAATCCTAATTAAAGTTGAATTGGGATTATATATATTTAATATATATATATTGAAATCCTAATTAAGCTGAATTGGGATTATATATTTAATATATATATATATATATTGAAATCCTAATTAAGTTGAATTGGGATTATATATATATTTAATATATATATTAAAATCCTAATTAAAGTTAAATTGAGATTATATATATTTAATATATATATTGAAATCCTAATTTGAGTTGAATTAAGATTACAAAGGCTATATAAAGGCATGAGAGATCTAGTAGTCATTAATGTTTTTTGGGAAAAACCCTCTAAATAGTTTAGAGAGTTTTTATATGCTCGTTCTTTTTTAAATGGTTTAGAGAGTTTTATATACTCGTTTCAACTGGGTGAACTACGTAGAGGTCAGAGCCTTATTGTTGCGGCTTAAGAATCAACATCGTGGAATCATGATTGAATATATATCTCCTCCAAACTCAGAATTCTAGATTTTAAACATGTAATTCTTCACCCTTATTTACCTTGATTCGTTCCTCGTATATGGATCTCTGGTGGTAATCGGGGGATAATTTTTCTGCTGCGCCATGGGGTGTACCGGCGTGACCCAATATACGTTCACTGGCCAGGACTTGGACAACCCCAAGATCGCGGAATACTGGCTGGAGATCACTCTGAAAGTGTTGAATAAGCAAATGAAGTGTCCTGATGAGCATAAATTTGAATGTGCCCTGGCCTTTATAGCTGAAGAGGCCCAAAGCTGGTGGGATACGGTGACCCTCACTGTTCTAGAACATCGTGTCACGTAGGGCTTCTTTCTTCAGAAGTTTTGAAAGAAGTACATTAGCGAGCACTACATTGCAGAAAGACGCAAGAAATTCCTCCATCTGAGGCAAGGGGGAAGACTAGTGGAGCAGTACATCCACGATTTCTATAAGTATGCAAGATATGGTGCTGAAATCATCCGTACCGAGAAGGAAAAATGCAGAATGTTTATAGATGGCCTTTGTGATAAACTTTGTCATCTCTTTGTTGCTCTGGAGATTGAGGACTTCCAGACCCTTGCCAATCGGGCCATTGCAACCGAAGCTTCACAGAGAGCCTTCGAGAGGAGAAAAGAGGAACCAGACTCGACCTGATAAGAGGTTGCGAGATTATTCCAAGTCACCCATATCCCAGAATAAGGGAAGACAATGGGACCAGAAGTCTGCTACCTACCAACAGTTACCCCGATCTGGGTATGTACCTCAGTTTCAGACTGCCGAAACAACCGTTACCTGCATAGCTTCAGTGGATAGCACGAACGATTCCACAAAGGGTTCCCAAATTCCCTTATACAACTTCTGCCAAAAGAGGCACTTAGGGTAGTGTCGTAGGCAATCCGGTTCTTGTTACCTTTATAGAGAGTCTGGCCACTTCATCCTTCAGTACCCATAGAACCCTCAAGCTCCTACATCTATAGCTTATTAGAACAATCATAATAAGGGGAGAGGAGTAAAGCAGTGTCATCCGGATCTGCAGGTAGACTCCGCAACAACAATACTCCTCCAACTGGCCGTGACCCGGAAACTTCAGCCCAAATGTACCACGTTTGAGGTTACAAGCAAGAGGATAATCCTGATGTGATTGCAGGTACGGTGGAGTTATGTTCTAAACTTGTTTATGCTTTGATAGATCCAGGCTCCACATATTCATTTATTAATGAACCCTTGATTGAAAAGTATGCTTTAGAATGTGAACCTGCTGCTTCCGAGATACTTGTCTCAAATCCGTTAGGAGATAGTGTGGCTATTCAAATAATTTGTAGAGCTTGTCACCTAAGGATCCAAGGGATCTCGTTTCCGGCCAACTTAATGGCTTTGCCCTTTTATGAGTTTGATATCATTCTAGGCCTCGATTGGCTAGCTGAACACCAAGCCTGGGTGGATTGCTCAAAGAAGAAACTGTGCCTCCGTGGACTCGGTAAGGGGAGCATAACCTTGATGAAGTCTGAACCTGAGCCTAAAAAGAGTCTCATGTATGCCATAGAGTCCAAGAAAGATTTGAAAATTGAAGACGTACCTGTGGTGAAAGAATTTCCCGATGTATTTCCTAATGAACTTTTGGGGCTCCCTCCCACCCGTGAAGTTGAGTTCGGGATAGAAGTACAACCAGGAATTACTCCGGTTTCCACTACTCCGTATAGAATGGCTACAATGGAGTTAAAAGCTCAAATTTAAGACCTTCAAGATAAGGGATTCATTCGACCGAGTTCCTCACCTTGGGAAGCACCAGTTTTGTTCGTTAAGAAGAAAGATGGATCAATGTATCTATGCATTGATTATCGTCAACTAAATAAAGTGACGATCAAGAACAAGTACCCACTTTTGAGGATAAATGACCTCTTTGATTAGTTGGAGGTTGTTTCTGTCTTCTCCAAGATAGACCTTCAATCCGGATACTACCAAATGCTGGTAAAGGAGTCTGATGTTCCAAAGACTACCTTTCGAACCAGATATGGTCACTATGAATTTTTGGTGATGCCTTTTGGGCTCACGAATGCATCTGCAGCCTTCATGGACCTGATGAATCGTGTATTCTAACCATATCTTGATAAGCTTGTGGTTGTCTTTATAAACGACATTTTGATCTATTCCAAAGACTCAACTTCTCATGAAAAACATCTTTGGATCGTACTTCAGACCCTTCGTGAGAAACAGCTCTATGCCAAGTTTCAGTAAATGTGAATTTTGGTTGTCTGAAGTATCTTTTCTTGGCTATATAATCTCTTCTACGGAAATTCAAGTGGACCCAAAGAAGATCCAATCAATCTTTGGTTAGATTCCTCTGAAGAATGTGGGAGAAGTTCGTAGTTTTCTAGGCCTTGCAAGCTATTATCGTAGATTCGTTAAAGGAGTTCTCATTGCTTGCAGCACCCTTAACGAAGCTGCTCTGCAAGGATACTCCTTTTGTGTGGACTGTTGATCAGCAAAAGAGTTTCGACCAGCTCAAGCAAGTCCTTACTCATGCCCTTGTATTAGTGCAACCTGAGTCGGGCAAAAATTTCACCGTGTACAGTGATGCGTCCTACATGAGATTAGGTTGTGTTCTGGTACAAGAAGACAAAGTCATAGCTTATGCCTCATGTCAACTCAAGCCTCATGAGCTAAATTACCCGACTCATGATCTGGAACTTGCCGCAGTTGTGTTTGCTTTGAAGATTTGGCGATATTATCTTTATGATGAGAAGTGTTATCTCTACACTGATCACAAAAGCTTGAAATATCTTCTAACTCAGAAAGAGTTAAACCTTCGTCAACGCTAATAGATAGATCTATTGAAAGATTATGATTTAGCCATTGGCTACCATCATGGTAAAGCCAATGTGGTGGTTGACACTCTTAGTCGGAAGCCCACTTCTTCTCTGAGATGCTTGAATGCTCACTTACGACTCAGAAAGCATGGCAAATTGTTAGCTGAACTGAGAGTTCACTCTACCATTATATCTCGAATTAAGGTACTCCAAGAAACTGATGAGGAGTTGCAACCCTTTATTTCTAAGGTCAAAGATAGCTCAGATCCTGACTTTGCTTTGAATTTCGAAGGGTTACTGTGCTTCCGCAACCACATTTGTGTTCTCGATGATGATGATCTTCAGAATCAAATTCTAAGTGAAGCTCATTCTAGCCCTTTCTCTGTTCACCCTAGAGCTATCAAAATGTACAAGGATTTGAAGGATATCTATTGGTGGTCCGGTATGAAGAATGAAATCACGGACTATGTAGCTAGGTGTTTGACTTGCAAACGGGTCAAAGCCGAGAACAATGTACCTACAGGTCTTCTGCAGCCCATTGAACTTCTGCAATGGAAATGTGAGCGTATCATGATGGACTTCGTAAGTTGTCTACCTCTGACTCTGAAGAAAAAAGATACCATTTAGGTCATTGTGGATCGATTCACCAAGTCTGCTCAATTCTTTCTGGTAAGAATGGATTTCAGCTTGCCTAAGATTGTGGAGTTGTACATCCATAAAGTTATTCGTTTACACAAAATTCTGGTATCTATTATTTCTGATCGTAATCTACGATTTACGTCCCGATTTTGGAGGACCTTACACGATGCCTTGGGCAAGTGTATCTTAGCACTACTTTTCATCCTCAAACTGACGACCAATCTAAAAGAGTTATTCATGTAACTCTAAATCCTTTTCTAAGTTATATGAATAAGTATTTGTACCAGTTATGATTCTTCCTTGTAGATTCTGGAAGATATGCTCTGAGCTTGTGTCATCGACTTCAGGAATACGTGGGAGAAATCCCTACCCTTGGTCAAGTTTGCTTACAACAACAGTTACCAGGCTTCAATTCCAATGGCTCTGTATGAGGCTCTCTATGGAAGGAGGTGTATGACTCCTCTTTGTTGGACTAAACTCGGTGAAGGCAAGATGCTAGGTCTTGACTTACTTCGGGAAACTGAAGAAAGGACTACCATTATTCATAATCGGCTTAAAGCTGCCTTTGATAGAAACAAGTCATATGTTAACCTGGGCATGAGAGATATTCAGTACGAGGTTGGTGAAAAGGCATTCTTCAAGGTATCTTCGTAGAAGAAGATTCTTTGTTTTGGAAGGAAATGAAAGGAAAGTTAAGTCCTTGTTTCATTGTCCCGTTTGAAGTGACCGAAAGAGTTGGACCCGTTGCTTACCGATTAGCCCTCCCCGAGGAGTTAAGTCGGATTCACAATGCCTTCCATGTATCTATGCTACGCAAGTACCGGTCAGATCCTTCCCATGTGATTGAACCAGAGTCTGTGGAAATCTAATCTAATCTGACATACAAAGAATAACCTATTCAGATCCTCGTACGAGAAGTTAAACGGCTTCGTAACAAGACTGTGCCCTTAGTGAAAGTTTTGTAGTGAAGTCATTCCGTTGAAGAGGCAACATGGGAACCCGATGAGACTATGCAGAAATAGTATCCTTATTTGTTTGCCTGAAATGAAAATTCAAGGATGAATTTTCTTAAGGGGGAGAGTAGTCACACCCTAAAAACTGGTCTAGTCGGGGTCAGGTTTTAGTGATCAAATATTCGGTATCGGTTACGTAAATTGCTCGATCTTGTACCTAATTTGAATCAATAGAGGTTATTCGGGCTAACTGTATCGGTTTATTATTATTAATAATAAAAACATGAGTGGGGGACCCACGACCAATTCTTTCAAATTGAAGAAATTGCCGTAAATTCCCCCACATTTGGGGAATGATTCGGTAACTTCCCACCACGTGGCCCAAGCAAAAGGGTATTATACCCCAAATTGTTCCATGGCTCCAAAGCATGTGGAGCTTGAAGGCATCAATTTGAGGTATAAAAGGGGGTGCGCAAGAGAGGGGGAGAAAAGTAAGGAAAAAAAACGATTCAGTGATGTAATCACTCATTTTTTACTTGTAAATACATATTAGTGTTGCATGTATGTTTATTATATTATATGTTTATTGTTTGCATGAGTGTTACTAATATATATAAGGTGTGGTGTGTGCATGTATATTATAAGCTATGTATGTATACGTATTAATGATGAATGTGTGTTGCGTATGTATCTAGAGTATGAGCGTATATGATTAATATATATAGATGTTATGATAATTATGGGCAGGATTATATGTAGTATGCCAATATGTTATACTAGTATAAGTATATGTTTGTATCATGTATATGTATTGCTGTTATAATTATATTATTATTATTAATATTATTGGGCTGATAAAATGAAAAAAATTAAATATATTAAACCCAAATAAAAATTACACTCCAAGTTCAAATACAATTACAAGGCCCGGTTGGCCCAAACCCAAATCTTATCTAATTACAATTATGGTGTGCAGGTAAATGTGGGACGTTGGATCAAGATCTGATCCAACGGCCACGATACAACCAAGAAGTCAAAAATATCTGCTAGGCGCGTATTCCACACGTATGGACCGCTTCGAGTGCCACGCGCGCGGTCCACGCTAATATCCCATATCCCACGCGCAGAAGATCCACGCGTTCGACTCCTCGATCGCGGAGCTCCACGTGTCAAGATCTGGAGCCGTCTCATCAAATCGAGGCTTCATCCAAGCCGTTCGTCCTTCAAGCCATCTCGACCGTCAGATCAGATCTGATCTAACGGCCGAGAACCCGTCTGGCCGCTGGCAGAACATCCATACCGCCACCACGCCGATATTCAGCCCCCGTGTTCAGAACATGCCCAAGACAACAAGCAAAAATTGTCAGTTCAGTTCAGATCTGAAAAAGCAAGATGCAACTTGCAACAAAACGAAGACAATGATATATATGAAACAGAGACTTTTGTAAAAAAAAAGGGGGAGAGAACGGAGAGGGGTAACAAAAAAAAACAGAGTCTATTGTAACAAGTTTTTCAGAAATACAAAAAAAGAAGCAACGCAAGTCCAGTGGTACTTTTCTTATTTGTTTTCTTTTACATGCATATACAAAGAGATAAACAAAAAAAAAAGAAGAGAGAGAAGAAGTCTTACCGCCATCGTCCGTGTGTCTCCCTTCCTCGGTGACAAGCTTTTCGGCTTCCCCAAGCCAGAGATGGTGAACTGAAGGAAGGGGAAGGCCCCTGGTAGTTTTGTTTTAGGTTTAAAAGTTTTTTTTATTCGTATTTCCTAGATCTAGGGCGAATAGAAGTGTATCCTCTGAATCCAGCCTCGATTCGTGTCGAGGATGGAAATGGGGTTATTTTGGTGTCTTTAGGAGGCTCGCCGGCGCCGATGAACACGGCGGCCGGCCGCCGGATTCTGGGTTTCAGAAGAACAGTTGAGAGAAAACGTAAGAACATGGTTCTTACAAAATCAGAAAAATGAAACGAATGACCAAAAATTTGTTTTCGGCCTAAAAGGGGGGTTTTATAGTTATTATTATTTTGCTAAATGGGTAAATTACGCACTTAACCATCCAGCGTTTTCAATATTTTTGTTTTTGTCTTGCTGCATGGTATAATTACAATCCCAGTCCCCTGATATTTCAAAATCTTGTAATCCAGTCCCTAAATTACACCGATTCAGATTTTAAATGGTAAAATTACCCCCTTAACCATCCCGCGTTTTTGAACTTTTCATTTTGGGTCTGCCCCTTGGTCTAATTACAGTTTTGGTCCTTTTAGGTTTTGTTTGTTTCGCAATTTCGTCCCTAAATTACATATTATTGTTCTTTAATTTCTGCCACTGACTTTTGTTTTTCTTTCATTTCAGTCATGTATTCTTTGTAAATATTCATGTTCGTATTATAATCGTATATGTTGATATTCTATTATTTTATTTTATGTTCCTCGTATATGCCTCGTATTTTATGTTTATATATATGTGTGTTAAGCTTATAATATTCATATTTTTTTACATATCCAGTTATTCGTATTAAAACATGTTATGTTCTATTTGACTCGTAAAATAGCATGTTCTTGTATTTTTGTACGTATTGTATGTTTTCTTGACTTTTAGGTTACGTGTTAGTGTGTCTTCTTTTATGCATAATATATTGTTCCATATATGTTGAAATATGTTTTATTACTAGCATGTATGTCCTTTTGAAATATTTGTTTATCTATATACGTAATTTTTCCTGCATTGTTATTCTGACTTGTTAAAGTTGTTTTTATCTATTATTTAGAATAATATGTATATATGCATATTTTAGTCTAGAATATCATTTATGTTAGATTAGTATTCTGTTATGTCAATATTTATTACATTTAAATATTTTGCCATGTTTTATATTTTTGCCACTAAGATTGCATATGATTTATAACTTGTTGATGCGGTGTCCTTTTATCTGAGCGTAAACGGGGCCAGTATCAAGCGTAGTGATAGTGGTTGGGCGTTTATTCTCGGATAACGGGACCCTTAAAATTTATTCACAATTAGGACCGAATTTTAAAATAATTGTCACTTTAATCCGGAAAATCCAATATTAATAAAGCGGTAATTATTAAAGTACCAATTTTGGGCGGTGTGGGGGTGCTAATCCTTCCCCATCCGTAATCGACTCCCGAACCCTGTCTTTTTGAATCTCTGGTTTTATGGTGTCCGGCCTACCTAAGTGGCCGGTGGCGACTCCATTTTTTAAAATGCGGTTTTTTAAAAACCTCACGGAATAAATATTTTATATCCAAAAGAATCACGAACACCCTTTCAAAAACCTTTCCAAAAAGCGCCTCGTTTTTATTTTAGCGATATTTTAAGAAAAAAGACATCGCTACAAGTGATAAGGTGGTAAGCTCGAGTTTTCCGGTTCAACAAATTTGAATCCTTGCTATCGATTGGAGGTTAATAGAGAACAACCGTCATCTCTTCCGAAAGCCAAGGATAAAGGCGATGTTATTCGAGAGTCTTAAAAATAACGGGTTGTCGAGGTGAGTGTAGTTGTGTCAAGGGATAGGCTATGTGTCATCCCGTTGCATTATTTTGTAGTTATGTTTGTATTTGTTTAAAGGCTCCCGTAGAGCAACTATGTTAAATTCAATTGGCAAACCTGGTAAGTGCCTTGCATTACTTTGATATGCACAAACATGACTATGATATGCTACACGTATGTGATATATGAAAATGATATGAGATGTTACATGATGTGGAGCTAAGGCTCATTTTAATATTTGATATGATATGACTTGAAGAAAAATATGGACTATGTGAATTTCTATAATTATGGACATTGGATACAATTGGCAGGCCATAGGATTAATGAGCTCAGTTAAGTAAGGGATGACTACGGTCTAGGGCTACGACCTATATGTGGGGGAAATAAGGTCGGTTGTGTAAGGGATTTATCTCCGGAGCTACGGCTCAAGGGCTACAGCCCACTCTCCGTTATATATATTAGTGTACATGGGAATCCGTGTATCCAATAGTACATAATGTGATATATGCCTATGAATTGTTCTACGACATCTTGATTATGGTATGAATATGTGAAATGTATATGTGAATACGAAAGCATGAGAATATGTGTAATAAGCATGAATTGCGCATAGCATAATATGACTACTTTTATATTTGATTATCGTGCATTTTATAATATTAATCATCCATTGTACTTGTTATAACTACCCCACTAGGCTATGTACGACTAACATGTGTGTCTCATGCATTTTCAGGACCTTGATCAATTTCGAGCCTTGATCGTGTTGTGCGGTTGCAAGTCACGTCCCTGCCATATATGTATGTTATCTTTTGCTATAAACTCCTAGTGAAGTGGCATATGGTCCAACTTGTTTTGTAGAAGCCTTTTTACGGTTGTATGATGACTTGGTAATGTGGTTTTGTTGTATGCTTATAATGACTAGATTTGGACAGGTTAAAATGGTTAAAAGTGCCTAAATGAGCCTAAGGTGAAAAGTTGGTAAATGGATTCCGAATGCCCTAAAATTGACATACCAATAGAAACATGGTTTATAAGAGTACTGGTGAAATTTGGTAAATTTAGTTAAGTCACAAAACAGATTTTCGTAAAAAGTCTCAAATTGGTTTAATTGGCTTAATAATTCGACAGGTTCTAATAATGAAACCCTCAAATCAATAATTGGAGAGTTTAATTTCTATTGGTAATATGAAATCATATAACTGGTAAAAAAATTTACAAATTAGTCCCTAAGGTTAAGAAAGGTTTAAAATTAACCCCAACTCCGATTAAGTTTAGTAACAAACAAAGTGGATAAGTCTTAAGAATAATCAATATGATACTCATATTAGGTTTTGAACCCTGAAACTTTTTTCCAAACCTTCGATTAGTCATTCGATAACACCATCCAACCCGAATCCCTACTGGACGGGAAGGGGGTGTTATAGTCAGTAACATAATTTAATGAAAGAGTTTATGAAACCGCACAAGTTTTTACAATTTTTGTGGTATAATAGAGTGATTGATGCCAATATTCTTAATGCCAATGTTAGAGTTCGAATTCATAAAAAGTAAAAGTAGATAGACATTTTTAGTCATATAGACTAACGTAAGATTTTATGAAATGTAAACTATTAGGAAATTATATTAGAAATGTAAGAGTGCAAATTAAATATTTAATAGAAAATACAAATAAAATATCTTATAGAAAATTTAAAATTTTTAGAGGTTCGACTGTCTCATCACTCCCTTCGGTCCATCCCTACTTAGCCACTCAACTATTTAAAGAAGGCTTGAATATACATTTGGTACCTAAATTAAATACCTTATCCTAAGTTGGTACTTCAAGAATTTTACTCTCAAATTGGTACCTAAACTAGGGTATTTTCTCCCAAATCGGTACCTAAATTTTTTTATTCCCAAATTGGTACTTGAACTAGACACTTTCTCCCAAATTGATACCACAACTTATACATTTTATCAATTTGGTCATAATTGGAAACAAATCAATAAATTTAACCCTATCTATTTAAAAATTCTATCAATTTCCTCCTTATTATTCTCCTAAATTATTTGTTCCTCTCCCATAAATGTTATATTACTTTCCTGATATAATAAAAGTTTAACAATAATTTATTGTTTTATCGTAGAATACAGTCATCTAACTGTTGTTTTGATCCGATATACTTGCTTGGTTTGACAATAAATGAAATTTTGACTAAATTGATGTGATTTTTAAATATGAAGGGTTAAATTTATTGAATAGTTTTGAATTATGATCAAATGCATAAGTTTTACTAAAAGTGTTAATAAAAGTACCAAAACATTGAATGAAATTTAAGTTCGGATACCAACTTGAGAGCAAAAATTCTTTAGATACCAAGTTGAGAGAAAATACCTAGTTCCTGTTCTAACTTAGGAGCAATTTTTTTTAAGTACCAACTTAAGTGAAAATGTTTAGTTCAAATATCGAATGTATATTTAAGCCTTTAAAGTTTAAAGAATCTCAAGTTTTCACTTTTAACCTAAACTACTAATGAAAAAAAAAGTAATAAATAGACATATGATGCTTTTAAAATAAAAGTTTATGTTCGATTTTTGATGAAAATCGTAAATACAAACATAAAAAGTAAAACTTTTATATACAAGTGGTAGAAAATTAATTTTACACAAGCATGTGTTTTTATTTTATAAAACACATTTTAAATTTTTAAATCTTAAGTCCTAAATTCTAAACACTAACTTTAAATTTTAAATCATACGATTTAAACCCTTACATTAAATTTTTAACTCTAAACTATACCCCTTAAATTTAAAAAATGCGTGTAAATGTCTGTTTACACGAACCGTGTATCAAAATAAATGTAAACATAGAATATATTTACCAAATAAAAATAGTATATATTTACTATTTAAACGTTCCTGATCCGAAACTCTACTGTAGAAGTGAAGGGGCCAACTGTCCTGAACCTCAAAAACGGCGTGGAATTAGGCACAAGTAAAGAGAGCAAAGCATCTGCCTTTTATCCTTTGAATTCTTTATCAAAATCCTTTCTTTGAGGTAATTAAAGCTACAACTTCTCTTCTAGAAATTAATTCTTGTTTCCAAAGGTTTTTGCTAATTTTCTGTATGGATTCTGGGTTTTAGAGTGAGAGTAAATTCAGTATGGAAATTGGAAGTTGGTAAATAAAGTTTGATGTTGGGAAAAAATTCGATGAAGAACAAACCCTAGGATCGGCGTAGATGCATGTCGGTAGAGTAACGTTGGATACGAATTGGTTCCTGCAATTCATATTCACGCTTTTTGTTCTCGCTTTGGGGGCTCTTCATCTGATCAAGAATACGGCCTCGAAATACTTCCAAGTCGACGCGGATTTCGATCGCGGACCGACAATGCCGTCCATTCCCGTCGACAACGACGTCTCTACCTGCGCCGTTTGCTCCAATCCCGCCCCCAAGAAGTGTTCGCGTTGTAAATCTGTTCGTTACTGGTACGTTGGGCCTTTTTTAGTTTTTTCCCCCCTTAAAAGATTTAATTTCTTGTGTGATCCGCTTCTTTCTTGATTGCTTTTTATGGCGGTTATTGCCGTTTTTCATCATTGCCATAGTTGAAGTTTCTTTTACTTTTCGATAGAACGAAAAGTAGATGAAAAAGTTCTGTAATTATTACTACTATTTGTTTTAAATTTTCTTAGTACTCTTTCAATCCCAGTGATTGATCGCTCTCTAAAATTGTTTATGATTGATTTTTTTTAAAATTTTCTTATCTATGCAAATTGATTTCTAATCTACTGTTTATAATTATTTGGTATTTTCTGATTCATAACTAAGAATATAGAAAGAATTGTTTTTACAGGGGTTTCCCGGAATTCTGGGGAAAAGGGGATAATAATTACTTGGTGTTTTCTGATTTATAAGTAAGAATTTAGAAAGAATTGTTTTTTGGGGGTTCCTGGAATTTCGTATAAAAAGATAATAGTTATTTGGTATTCTCTGATTTATAAGTAAAAATTTAGAAAGAATTGTTTTTGCTGGGGTTACCTGGAGTTTTCTTCTTTTCTCTGTAAAATTACCGTTGTGCTTGATCTTGGTTGAATCCAGACTTATTTAACACTGATGATGTGCATAAACTAGTAGCCTAGAAAGTTCTCTGTTAGCATGCTAGTGAACAATGATTTTCGAATGTTGTAGTTAATGTACTCATCAGTTGAATGGTTTGATCTTATTACTTTTACTTTCTTTTTCAGCTCCTCAACTTGCCAGCAGGTGCACTGGAAAGATGAGCACAAAACAAAGTGTAAAGTAAATTCAGCACAGACTGCTAACACAAAACCATTTTCAGGAGTTGCTTTGGTTCCTGCCTGTGGAACCTCTAAGTTGAGCAAGAAGCCAAGAGAGGTTATTCTTTTGACACTTTTTAAAACCCAATAGAAGTAAATTCAGAACTCATTTTCTTTTTTTTCCCCAGGTTCTTTTCCCATATAATGAGTTTGTAAAACTTTTCAACTGGGAGAAACCAGGATTCCCTCCGTGTGGACTCTTAAATTGTGGGAATAGGTTCATATTTACATGCTTATATTTCTTTTTGTTCGAGTATTTTTATAAAAAAATTGCTAGAAATTTTTATTAGACTGGATAAATTTATGTTTCTTATTCTAATGTTTATTTATTTTTTCATGTTTGTCCTTTCCCTGCAGTTGCTTTGCCAATGTGGTTCTGCAATGCCTTGTATCTACCCGGCCTCTTGTTGCTTACTTGTTGGAGAAAGGGCATCGGAAAGAATGTAAAATTTGAAACTAAAACTGCTACACTCAAGGTTCTTGAACAGCATCTGACTTTATTGTTATTTCTGTTTTCCAGGCAGACGTAATGATTGGTGTTTTCTGTGCGAACTTCAAACTCTTGTTGAGAGATCAAGTCAGAGTCAGAATCCATTTTCGCCAATTAATATTCTCTCACGGTTGCCTAATATTGGAGGTAATCTTGGTTATGGAAGACAAGAGGATGCTCATGAATTCATGAGGTTAGCATCTCTCATATTTGTTGCATTTTCTTTTGACACCTTGAAATTAACTAGAGGAAATTTTAGACTTCTAGATTTATTTGTAATTATTCATTGCCTTCTATTTTTTTTTCAGGTTTGCAATTGATACAATGCAATCAGTCTGCCTTGATGAATTTGGTGGAGAAAAAGCTATAGATCGTAGCTCTCAAGAGACAACACTTATTCAGCATATATATGGTGGTCATCTGCAGTCTCAGGTGATGTCTCCTATTGATTTCTTTTTCATTTTTCCTATTGAACTTTGGTTATTCGACATTTTGCTAAAGTTACTGTATCTCTGGATTCTGTTAACAAACAATGGTTTGTAAGATTGTGTTTCAATTTGCTCCTCAATTTAGCACCCCCAACCCAAAAAAAATAGAGTACCTACATGAATTGGAGACTCAATGTGAATAAGAGTGCTGCTCCTTAACTGAGTGAGCATTTGCTCATAGTTCGAACATGTTACCATTAAAGGCTATTGCAGTTCATTTTTCCATAATCCTTTATATAAATCACTTGCTTGGTGTTTCTCAAAGTTTTAAGTTCTGCATGATGATTTCTATTGCTTTATCATCATGTTAAAACCTTGTAGGTGATTTGTTCAAATTGCAATAAGATTTCAAATCAATATGAAAATATGATGGACTTAACTGTTGAAATTAATGGAGATGCTTCATCGCTGGAGGAATGCCTTGAACAATTCACTGCTAAAGAGTGGCTTCATGGGGAAAATATGTACAAATGTGATGGGTATGATTGCTTCTCTACTTGCTCTCATGATCTATATAATTAGCTTGCGTGATTTGAAATGTTTGAGACAGAATTTTAGCTATATTTTATATGTTTTTATAGTACATTGATGTTTAACTGTTTGGTTTAACTATGGTGTTTATTCATTTTAGTTGCAATGACTATGTCAAGGCATGGAAGCGGCTTACTATACGATGGGCTCCTAACATTCTTACAATTGCCTTAAAAAGATTTCAGGTCTTATTACATCATGTTTATGCTATTTGTTTGCTTTATTGATGTTGTAGTAGATGCTTGGTTTTGTTTCCTTTTGATGGTTATTGAAGTTTTGTCTTATGATCCTGAAATATCTATTGAAAATCTTTGCAGAGTGGCCGGTTTGGAAAACTCAACAAAAGAGTCAGCTTTCCTGAGACATTAGATCTTACCCAATATATGAGTGAAGATGGAGATGATACCAATGTATACAAGCTTTATGCAGTTATTGTCCATATGGATATGCTGAATGCATCCTATTTTGGTCATTACATCTGCTATACCAAAGATTTCAGTGGAAACTGGTATAGAATTGATGATTGTAAGGTATTCATTCTCTCATGTCTTTACCACCGTTTCCCTTTTCTTATTGCGAGTGTTAAGCCTATTAAAACAATCTCTGTACTCCTATTAAAAAATTGACTGTGTCATCCGCCTTCTATCATCATTACAAAGTGGGGTTGACAGAAAAAAAGATTTTTACCTGGATTTTCAGTTTTATTCTTAACTTTTTCTTCCTCTTTTCCAGGTCATGAGGGTTGAACTGGAAGAGGTACTTTGTCAGGGAGCATATATGCTTTTATATAGCAGGTCCGTTTTTCCTCTCTCAATAAATTCTGGCACTTTAAGCCAGTTTTCTTCTTCCTCTCTCTTGTTCAAAGCCTTGATGTACTTTGCAGCAATGGATTAAGTTGTAAAGGGATTGTAACATTGAATTTGATATCTAGAGTGCCTATTCAGATTATCTAAGCCGACGGAAAAAGTATATAGGTTCTGCGTTATGGATTGGTTCCCTTTGTGAGTTAGATAAGTTTATTTTAGTAATATTCTTAATTAGAATAACTTATTTAACTAATATTTTATTGCAATTAAAATCCTTAATTATAATTTTTTATTCTACAAGAATAAAACCCTATTTAATCTCTATTCAAGGGGACAATCTTAGTAATAAAATATGACAGAAATTATTCCAATTTATAGAGGTTTAAGATTCTCTCTCCCCAATGAGTCTAAGGTTACAAGCTCCCTTCGACAAGTTCCTAGTTTATGAGCTTCATTCGACGAGTTCCATATATTAATCCTAGGGTATTCACGTGGTAGGAACCACAACAAAGGAGAGGCTTCCTCAATCAAAATGAACTTTCCTGTGAATCACCCAATGACTCAACTCATAACCTGGGACCACAACATTCTGCTCCATATATATTGCAATAAAATTGCAATTATTATGATATTTTAACATTTGTTTATCCCTTTTTGTTATCCAGTATATGTACTGATCATATATGGACCCCTTGTTCTTTTCATGAATATATTACGGTATACTAAATTGATAATAGGAGGGCATATATGGTTTTTGTCAGTTATAAAGTGCAACCTTTGTGAATTTATGGGACCAAGTTAAGCATGGATATGAATATTCTTATATGTTTAATCATCTTTGCGAGTGCTTTATATCAAAGGCCTTATAGGGGTCCTATTTTTGCAGGGTTTCTGTACGCCCATCATGTCTTAGAACTTTGGGATCTCAGGGGAAGGATGAACAGAGATCAATGAAAGCTGATGTTGAGTATCTTCCCAAGGAAGAAATTCAGTCTGTACCCGAAAATGAGTCCATAACTCCTAGTTTTTCTCCATTCCTGTTATCGAACGGTGGTATGCATTCAGAAATTCCTGGACTTAAAGTTGAGTCATCTAAAGGAAAGTATACTGATGCTATTGATCAACATCAGGATACTGATTTGGTTCAGTTGAAGTCAAACACATCCCTTTCTGAGGAACTTTCCCCCTGTGAAAACAATTCCTCTTTCCAGAATAATTCAGAAGTTATCAAAATAAATGGTGACAATACGGATAAGGTTAATGATATAGCTGTGAGAGAAAATCCAGAGAATATGGACAAGGGTGGAACTCAGTCATGTTCTTCCGATAAGGAGGAGGTTTGCAGGCTTGACAAAGATCTGTTTGTTGCCAGCTCCGAAGTTCTAAATGCCGAAAGTGTGAAGCTGGTTGATGCAAGGGGATGCTCATCGTTTCCAAAAGAAATAAAAAATTGCAAATTAGATTCACCAGTAGCAATAAATTATGCGATGAAAGACTCTGAAGACATTGATATGGCCATTTGCAAATCAAGTCCATCTTCCGAAGGAAATACCCAGCCATTAGAACAGTAGTTCTTTCAGTTATGGACGAGACATCTCCAGCTCGAAACCCGGGTTTGAAATACAAATCAACCTTACTTGGGAGGGAATCAGATCAAGAAAGCTGAAACAGCTGATGATTTGCAGTTGCAGTAATTGGCTGCATGGGGTAATCATATATACCTTTTTTTATCATCCCATCATTGAAAGAAATGTCTAGCATCAATCAAATTCTATTGTACCAAACTTTAGGTGACCCATAACCATTTTAGGTTTACACAATGGTAAAATATGGGTTAAATTAGTTGCAGGAATTCCTTTGCTAATAAATTTAAGTTCAGGGCTTGAATTATTTGTTAGTTTTGCAACATATTTAAGTTCTGCTATTTATTAACGCATTACGCATTAATCTCATAAATTTACACATCTTTCTTTTTACTTCCATAAGACAGTTGATATATACAGATAAAACAACAGTTTACTTCTTTTGCCATCTGAATTGCTTTCAACCTCTGGGGAAAAAGGAGCATATCCGTTTCCAATTAGCTCAAGTAAGACACGATCCTTTTCCTTGAGGTTGTTTGCAAGGCAATTTTTACTCCATCCGAGTCCAATATGGACATCACCGTTGGATTCTTTGTGGCTTATAGTTGCCATTCATGACATTTGCTGTTTGTCAACAACAATCGTCTCTCAAAATCTGTCTATGAGATGAAGGTTCTTTTGGAATAAATGTAACAGTGGGTGCTTGAGTTGCTTGGAAGCAAATTTTTGTCTTCCAAAATCTGAGGGAGGATTGCGATTGCTGGAACAGAGCTTCTATAATTTTGTTGATTAAGAATATCTTGGCTGGTGAAGGTTCAGTATGGGTTGCTTAAGTTGCTCTTTACTTGCTGAAGAATACTTACTTTTGGCAGGTCTCAGTGAAGGCTAATTCTAGCTGGAGCTGGAGAAAAACTATGAAGTTAAGGGATGTGGCAGCAGCAGTCTTTAGTCTTTGCGTGGGTCACCGTTGGATTCTTTGTGGCATATAGTTGCCATTCATGACCTTCGCTGTTCGCCATCGACAACAATCGTCTCTCAAAATCTGTCCATGAGATGATAGCACCTTGCAAATTTTTGGAATAGACGTAACTGTGGGGGCTCAAGTTGCTTGGAAGCAAATTTTGTCTTCCAAAATCTGAGGGAAGTTTGGATTGCCGGAGCAGAGTTCGTATAATTTTGTTAAGAGTGTATTGTCTGGTCAAGGTTCACTATGGCTTGCGTGGGTGGATGCTTACTTGCCGAAGAATACTTCTTTTGGCAGGTCTCAGTGAAGGCTAGTTCTAGCTGCAGATGGAGCTGGAGAAAATTCTTGAAGTTAAGGGATGTGGCAGACGGCTGCTTGGTTCCCCCTTCATGTTCCTAAGTTATCTTATAATTCCTGGATGGTCACCTTGAACAAGCTGTTGAAATTGGGGCATGTCAGTTGATGGTCAATATTTGCTTTGCAATGAAGGAATGGAGTCGAGTAATCCATATGTTTGCTGATTGTTCTGAAAAAATCTGGGTTGAGATTCTTAGAATGTGCAATCTCTTATTTGTACTATCCTTAAACCTAGCACAAAAGTGATTTAAAATAGTATTAAAGACGTAATTAGTGTTGGATTAACTGGTACATGTAATAACAGGTTAGACAGTGTTAATGTTCATCTTTGTCAGGTTTTGGTGTATAGGGGAACAGATGCTTAGAGATGCTGAGGTGCAACTCTCAGTCGACCAAGCCATGTCTTCCCAATTTCGTAAATTTCGAATGTGCTCCCACAGCCGTACTATGTTGAAGGGGAGCACTCACAATGAACTTTTGCAGTATTCAATTTGAATTAACCGACCAATAAATCACATACCGAATTTAAGACAAAACAACATTTCACTTGTTCACCTTTCTGCTTTAGACTACAGGTTCGGAGAAATTACATTTCACTGCTCAAAATGCCAACAGATAGTAACTTGGAAACTGCATACAAAATGAAAACGACCACTCAGCTGTTCGCACCATTGCCATTCATTCTAAAAATACACGACAGATCCTGAGCGACCAGCGTTGGAATTATGATAATTCGACATTCTTTCGCCTTCTGAGTCGCTTGCAACTGCTGTAAGAAAAGTAAGGAACAATGAGATAAACCAAATCCCAAACGCAAAACAATCAAGTTTTGATGGAAAAACGAAACCATTCTGTAATTACATACTGTGAAGCTTAAACACAGGCGTAGTTCCATTTCCAATGAGCTCAAGCAAGACACAGTCCATTTCGACAAGGTGATTTGCAATGCAAATGTCTCTCCAACCGCATCCGATATAGACTTGGCCATCACTTCCCTTGTGCCGTAGACTTACAATCCATGACCTTCGTTGTTCGTCAACAACAATCATCTCACAACATCTGCCTACCAGACCATTGGACCTCGCAAATTTTCTTGGAACATTCTGTAGTTGTACAATTGGAAACATAAACTGTGATATAGCAGCTGAAAAGCCTGAAACCAAGAAATAGGCATATTGTTTGTAACATATATACTAACCAGTCTGAAACTTTTCATGCTGTCACGGCTCAAAGTTGCCACAAAATGAGGGCTTCCATGGCTACCCGAGGTGCTCGCCCGTTTCTCGTGCAGCTCTAAACCATCAAAACATAGTAGTTAGAGTTAATTGCATTGCACGTCATTCTAAATTGGTCTCTAAACTTTTAAGCGTTTTAATTCCATCCGTAAGCTATAGCTCTGATTCTAAATTGGCCACCATTTGAACATTCCAATTTCTTCCTCAAACTAGTGCTCTCATTTTAAATTAGTCCACAAATTTTTACATGTTCTAATTTCATCTCTAAATTATCAGTATATGCTAATCATATCTGATATTAATTGTCATGTAAACATCGATGCGCTTTATGTAAATTATGATATGGCAAACGATACTTTGAGGATGAATTGGAATTTTCAAAAGTTTAGGACTAATTTAGAATGTTTTTGATGACCAATTTAGAATGAGGATTATGGTTTAAGGGTGAAATTAGAACATTTGAAAGTTTAGTGGTCATTTGGAAGGTCATAGTTAGAACTTTGAAGACCCTATGGTGCAATAAACTATAATACTTATCCAATTTTCGATATATATATATAAGGTGATTGGGAAACAAAGAAAAGAGCTTACTCCCAATTAATCTTTCTGGATGATCTTTGGTAGCAGATAGTGGAAATTCTCTCCGGCATGCAGTGGTGTCAAACACCACAACATCGAACACCAGATTCCCTCCATATCCGAACACCAAGAAATCCCCCACATGCAGGTCGTGGTCTTTAGCAAAATCTTCCCACCCATCTTCGAATCTCCGGTCCCTGATCTTCACGGACCATGTCCTTCCATGGCTTCTCAGCACAGCTCTTTGACAGTTGATTGGACTCTTCAAGTAGTGTTTGGAAAACGAAAGAGGAATCGTCTGCAAAAAGTGCATGCAGGTTGCAGTACTTAGAAAACACAGCCCAATGCGTATGCACAGATTGAAAAAGAGAGAACGAGAGACTTACAAGGTGATGGTGGAAGCCTGGTAAGAGAGGCTGGAAGAAGTGGGGTGTAGTTGGAGTAAATTTTGCATTTGACATTGCTGCTGAGGATGAGTGCTGTGAATGTGATCTTCGAGTATGTGAGTTCATTAAATATTCTCAGGGAAACTGAAGGCTTAACGCATTGTGTTGGGACTTGAGAAGTTTAATGGCACATCTAAAGCCAAATCCTATCATTGTTACTGCGCAAACCTACCCACTCCATCATCTTTAATGTCATTTAAGGGTAAATTCGGTAAATATCACTGAATTTTACTCTTAGATCTATTTCGGTCACTGAAGTTTCAAAATCTCTAATTTACTCACTAAATTTTACACATTGAAATTGTTTTGGTCACTCTCCGTTAATTTTGTGATGCTGTTACGATGCGACTTATTTTAATATTTTTCATCTCTACGGCACGGTTTTAATTTATCAAGGAGCCAAACTCCATATTCATTTTCATATCATAAACAAAACGCTCCGATTCATCTATGAATCGAAAAAAAAAAATCCTAAAAACAACTTTTTACCTATGTTGATGATAGAGAAAAACTTCAGCGACCGAAAGAAATTTGAAGGTTGTTAATTGCAAAACCTAACGCGACTCTTTGTTCAACTTGTTAGGTATATTTTTGGTATAATTTAATCCAATTGATTTTATTAACTTTAGAGTTACAACAGGAGCCGAAGATTTTTCGAGAGTAGAAGAAGAAACAACTGAAGTTAAGAAATTTAAGTTTAAAGTTGCATATAATTGAGTGAAGAAGATGAGGAACCTATGTCTCATACTACAAAACATATTTGTACAATATTTTATCTCAACAAATTATCAATATTTATTTACACCACTATAAACTAGTTCTTTCTCCTTAAACTTCGGTTGAATGTGTCAAAAACAAAGGGAGGTTCCCTCAATATTCTATTAAGTGCAAATACGTAAATAAACTGCATAAAATATGAGGAATCATTACTCTTTTGGAACAAAAACAACGGACTAAAAAAAATTAAAAGAAGATTTTTAATGAACGAACACGAAAAATATTATGTCTTGAACTATAAGTCGTGCTTGTAAAATATTTACCGTCAACAAATTATCAATACTTATTTACATCGGTTAAGTTATTTTTCTGTTATAAATTCATATAAACTAAGGGAAATAAGTACATTTATCTGAACTCGAGTTTAACGTACCATTTATTATCAACAAATTATCAATATTTTTTTATAATGGTTTAAAAATTCAGGGGGTCATGTACAATTTATTAAATCATGGTCATTAAATTAAAAAAAATTAAATATTTGTTAACTTATGTATATGGTAGGTTAGATTTTGAATAAATATACAAGTATAACATGACTAAAAATCTCTATTTTATTTTTTTCATTTACTTTATCTCTGCTCCATAATTAATATTTTGTTTTTATCTTAAATTATTTTAAGACCCTTTTTTTTTAAAACATAAGCGGTCAAAACACATGCTCAAAACCACTGCGGATAATTATGGATATCGTGTCAATCAATGTAGGTATTGTCGTGAAAAAGCTCATTTATGTTTTGCATGCGTAAACAAATCTTGTTTCAAATAGAATGTTTTAAGTGGTTTCGGCAGAGGATTATTCAATGTAAGTACAATTACGACTCTTGCAAATTATTACCGGCTTCAAATTCGAACAGGATCTCTTGACTTTAGAAGGGCGTGTTGTCTGCTGTATATGAAGACGATTCTTTTGGTTCTTGGTTTAGGAGCAAATTTCTATTTCAAGTAGGCGATGACGCCCTTAGATTTGAATTCCCTCGAATTTATTCGTTGGCTTGTAACAAAGATAAAGTTGTTGCAGATTTTGGAATTAAAAATAGATCGAATTGGTCATGGACAATTATGTTGAGAAGACAAGCGTTTGATTAGGAATTAGATTAATGGAACGATTTCTGGCATCTTCTTCAAGGGTTCCGCTCAAGTAATCTATCCAAAGGTTGGGTCAGCTGGGCTGATTTGAGTGATGGGGTATTTACTGTAAATTCAATTCATAAAAAACTCTACAATTTACGGCATGTTGATCCTAAATGGGAGCAGATCGTGTGGCTTGGGTTGGCTCCTCTCAAAGTTGAAATCTTCATTTGGCAAGTGATTCGAAATCGGATCCATGTTAGAGTTGAGTTGATTAAAAGAGGCGTTTCTTCGATTTCGGACATTTCTTGCCCATTTTGCGGTCTTGCTTCTGAAACAGTATCACATTTGATTGGATGGTTAAGCTGCTCATCTTTATTTCTTCATATTCCTTTAGATCATAAATTCTAGACTCATTAGGAACAATCCCTTCCTTCCCCTTAGAGTCTCCCTTCCTAGTCCCTTTAAGTATGATTAGAATTAAATTTAAAATTTGTCAAAAAAATATATAATTTAAATCCATTTGTAGATGATTAGGAATAAGAGGGTGAACCATTTGAGTTCAATCGGATTAGATGGTGTGGTTTCAAGTCAATTAAAGGTGATTGGATGTGTTCATGTCCCTTCCAAAAACAATTTTTACATCAACTGGAAAAATTAGCTATTCATACTAATAAAGGATGGATAATTATTTTTTTTTGTTTGAGCGCTCTTTTAAAAACATTTAAATATAAAGTTCACATATTTAAATTCAACTTGAGAACCTTTTTAAAAGTTAAGAGATGAAGTGAGCAACTAAACTATTCAAAAAATATAAAATGGTCATCAAACTCTCAAAAATTAGAATGAATAAAAATTTAGTTTTTGATATAAAATTATTGAGCCGTTTTTTGTCATTCATTGAATGAATTAAAGTTAAGAATATTTGAATTTTGTTTGTTAATTTTTAATATTTTAAATAAGGTTAGTATTTGATATACTGACAATAAAAAATTTAATTTCACAAACAATGTTTAAATACTGTTGCCACAATTCATAAACCTTAAATTAAGATTCCTAAACTCTAGACCTAAAACCCTAAACTCTAAATATCACATGACATCCATTCAACTCTTTTTTTTGAATTTTTTTTTGAATAGCTTGTGGAACTTTTTTTAAATACATTAACAATGTAAAAAATATTTTTTTCATTTAAATAATTAATTAAAAACACTTGACACTTCTTAATCCCGTTAGTAGAATTAAAAGACTACATTGTCAATATGTTAAATAATAATTTTATATAAAATATAAATATTCATATAAGAGTGAATTTTTAATTTATAAAAATTATAATAAATCAAATAAAAAATAAAGGTAAACACACTATGAACATATATTTTCTTCTCTAAATTAATTTTTGAAATTTGTATACACAATATGATATTTAGTGAATGCATATTTTTTAACATTTTAATTCAATTATAAGATAAAATTTTAATTTGATTTTAAATTTAAATAAACTCACACAACACTTACAAACTACATTGCTCAAACTCAAATCACTTAAGAAAAACATAATTATCTTCTACGACTGAAACCATTCATAATAGATAGAGAATTTGGTTGTTCACGGGTTGAGCTGAAAAGCTATCCAATTTCAGAAAAACTTTCATTTAGTACCCATTTTCTATTAAAAAATCAATGAAATATTAAAATTTAGGTTTTATTTTAACATTTTTATTATTTACATTCAATTTGGATAAATTAAAATTAAGATCCAACTCGTGGATAAGTTTAATAAAAAACATAACTAAATTTATAAATAAATTATTAACATGAAAAAATATTATATAAAATTATAATGCTTTGAGCATATGAAAAAATACAAAAATATGAACATGATTATTAAAAATAATATAAAGATAACACAAACATATAAACATTATTTAAAATCGTCATAAAACAAATTATTTGATACATAAAATAAAAAAAAAACTTATTTTGTTGGTTTCGATTCTTTTAAAAATAAATCAACCTTAAATAATACATAATATGGTATATAATTTTAATTTTTGAATTTATAAATTATTTTTTAATTTAAATTTAAACTCTAAATTAATCATGAATAAAACATATGATATTAAAATAAAAAAGAAATATTAGAGTACGAAATTATAGAATTTTATTTAAATTAATTTTAAATTAAAAATTCAAATTAAAATTTTCAAAAAAAAAAAAAGATAGGGTTTTTATATTCCATCAAATATTTGAATAAAAAACTCATCATGATATCAAATAATATTACGTCCTTTTAACATATATTTTCCTAATATGTATCATAGCTTACAATCCAAATGAGATGAATGCAATAATTCTTCTTCATTTATCCATATTTGAATAATTAAAATTACAATCAGACTAGTTCTAAAATAATTACATAACATCTAAGAAAAAGATGATCTAAAATAAATTATAGACTAGTGGTCAAATAAAAAATTAACTATAAATTAAAGATAAATTTATAGAGAAAATAAAATAATGGTATACCTTATACATTTTGAAAAAATTAAAATGATCTAAGTAAAAAATTGTATTTTGAAAATAAATTAAACTTATTTTTTATAATAATACTTATATATTTTATTTATTTCAGAATTAGATATTGAGTGATTAAATTGTTAACTTTCTTATTAAAAAACCAGTTAGATATCTTGGATTGTTAGGGAAAATGGCTAAAAACAATTGTAGATGAACTGAAACCATGATTCTCTATTGATTGTAAAGAAGACAATGAAGAGAAACAAAAACCAAAGTCCAAACCCAAACCAGTTGTTTAATCCACAAACACGACAAAAGTTACAATAACACCAGTTATTATCATGCATGCAACCTTTCTAAAGAACCCTAGCACTTATTCTCTGCAGATGAGCCATCGGCAATGGTCTCCATCTGCAAGGCAGGTTTCGGGTTCCTTGGCTTGTACCACACGGCACAGACAAGATACACTACAAAGTTTATGATCCCCAGAACGGCTAAAAGTCCATAGAAGCAGTCAAGTCTCCCATGGTTTATGTTATCAGCCAGCCAGCCTTGCCCGTCGTTGCCTCCTCCGGTGACTCTCTTCACCACGGATACCAGGAAGCTGCTGACGAAGAAACCGAGCGATAGCGTCGTGAGGAAGAGGCCGGTGCTCATCGTTTTCATTCCTTTGGGGGATTGTGTGATGAAGAAATCGAGTTGGCCTGTGTATATGAAGGCCTCGCCGGCTCCCACTAGGAAGAATTGTGGAATCAGAAAGAACACGCTTATCGGAAGTGTTGTCGTGGCGGTGGCGGAGGCACCGGCTGCTCTCTCGCCACCGCTAATCGTTTCTTCTCGGCTAGTGCGGCGGCTGCCATTCCGAACGTTGATAGGACTAGGCCTATTGCAATTCTCTGTAGGTTGGTGAAACCTGTTGCAGGAAATGGTAAGATTGAAACAATTATCTGTAGCTGTGGAAGAATTTTGTGTGTCATATGTTTTTTTTGAAATTTTATGAATTAGTCCTTGATTTTTTAATATCTATGAAAATGTTTTAGATATTTTAAAAATCATATACATGTCCGTCTTAAAAAATTTTTTAAATTTGCCACTGGTCATATGCTTACCTGGTTTTCCTTTCCACTTCTTCCAAACCGGCATGATGAGACGGTCGTACACCGCGAGGGTGATCAATATAGCCGCGACGAAAAAGACGGTGAGGGAACCGGCAGGAATCAGGAAACCTCCAATTGATCTTTCCATGGTGGAGGCTTGCTCCACTGAAAAAGTGATCATCTGTGCATAAGTGGTCCAAAATATGATGGTTGTGGCCCATATTGGCAACAATCCCACCATCATCTTCACTTCTTCCACCCGTGTCACCGAGCAAAGTTTCCATGGATTCGGAGCCGAGACGACATCTCTTCCGAAATCGCCTTCGGCTACAATGGCTGCCTTGTCCAAGAAGCTAGGGCAACAAAACAAAATACGTAAGTGATCATGTATCGAATTCATTCACATCAAACGCGAAGAACAATGAAATAAACTCACTGGAATTGATCAGTGTGATGAATTCTTTGAGCCTCCGGTGTATCCTCATACAATAATTCAACACTGTAAGGGAGTTCCATCTTCCTTTTGTTGATTGCAGCAATGATAACTTGGAAAATCTGAACAATTGGACTTCCCAAACTTTTCTTGTACCTGTATCTTTTAGTCCCTGATAAGAATATCAAGATGGCTACAAGCATGGCAACGGAGCAGATTCCGTAACTCCAGCTTCGACCGACTTTGTCTTGTAAGTAGACGAGCACCGTAACCGCCGTCAGGGTTCCGGTGCTGATGAAGAAGAAGAACCTGTTGAAAAAATAGCTCATTTGGGCTTTCTCCTTCTCATCTTTCTCATCGAATTGTTCGGTTCCGAATCCGGAGACACTTGATTTCAGGCCACCTGTGCCTAGTGCAATTAGATATAAGGCCACGTATAGAATCCCCATCTGAAATCCATTCGCCGGTTTGCATGTATGGGACGCCGATGCACGGCACGGCGGCGGGCGTAGTTGTGGCAGCTTTGTAGCTATTGCTAAAGCACCAGTCCCCTAAAACATCACCATCAATACCACCACAGATCAAAAGCTGAACATGCAGCACAAAAGATATTGAACTTATAAACAATTTTCTTAAACACCCCACCAGTGTCTGTATGATGGAAAATATGGCAATGGTCTTGTATCGGACGAGGAACGAATCAGCGAGAAAGCCTCCGAGCAAGCACAGGAGGAACGATGTGCCCATGAAATCGGTCACGACATTGGCCGATGTCGAACTCGGCAAATGCATCACCCCAACCAAGTATGTCACAAGGTTAACCGCAATCCCCATTGTTGAAAGCCTCTCACAGACCTCAATCCCTATGAAATCATTTCAAAGTTACATTTTCCTTTTGTTCTTCATGTATGAAAATGTCACAGCTCAAATAAACCCTAGGATTACTTGTTAATTAGAGTTTAATTAAGTAAATAAACAAAAGGAAAACCCTTTTCTTTGATGTTTTTGGGAGGATAAGGAATGTCAGAAGAAAGTGAAGCCTATAATGTTGTAAAAGTGGAGTAATATTAAATACCACAAAGAATGATAGTGGAAAGCAGATTGGCTTTGAGGAAATCTCAATAATTCAGAGCTTTTACATGCATGAATGGTCCCACCAAACTCCAAGAAGAAAATGACATGATATATATTATTATTATATATATGTGTGGATTTGAGTCAACTTTGGTTTAGAGAGGCTTAAATGAGTTTTTAATATATATATTCTAGAAAAAAATAAGATAATATATATAATAATTTTTCAAAAAATGAGATGGTCTTTTTGGAAGAAATTGATATTGAAAGCGGATAGATGATTTTGTTTCAAAACATGCAAAAAGAATAATACTTTTTAAGTGAAAATATTAATTTATTTTTGAAAAAATATATTAAAATTTTAAATATTTGTGAGTCATTTTTATGTTGCTCAAAAAATAATTTAACATTTTTTTTATTAAGAAAACTTTATTTGAAAAAAACTTACACATCTTTCATATTATAAATTAAAGATCACATTTTAATAAATTGCACATGACCCCAAATTTTTGAACCGCTCTTAATTAAAGTTTTGAAGGGTCACATGTGGTTTGTCCCCCTCCTCACCTCCCTTTGCTCCAATCCACTCATAAATAAAGGTGAACCAAATAAACCAGGTTTGACCGCCAACAAAATTATTCGAATCTCAATATCTAAACCTTTCTTTTTATCCCGAGATGCAACATCTTTTACTGCTGAATCTCCTAACTTTATTAAATATTTAAAGTTTTACTTATGACCTGAAAGCTCCCATCAAACCTCATCTTGCATGAACTAACTGCATGTTGATCTGATGGAATTAATATCACCTTCTTTTGTATATTTCCACCAAAGCTATTGTCTTTTTGACTTAAATACTACTATACTTGTTATAGATGTAATAATAAATGTTGTCACATGGAATGTTAAAAACTTGTAAGATAAAAACATTAATTCAAACCTAACGCCTTCTCACATGGAATGTTAATTAATCTCAAAGCAAATCAAGCAATGATGTAACAAACATACCTAGGACGAGTGCAGCCGGAACCCAACCGCCGGTTTTCAACCTGTCGGCGGGGAAACCCTTGTAGTCCACCGCATCAGCCACCTTCCAACTCATCTTCCCTTCCTGGAAATCCATGAACAAAACATTTCAGAAGATTCAATTGATACGATACTATGCCTCATAGTGTTATTGAAACTCAGAGAACTGACCATTTTTTCTGATATTCAACAAATGGAAGAAAGAAAGAGCACAACAATGCTGAAAAGGGGAAGAAAGAACAGAAGTATATGTTGTAAGAAAGGCTTTAAGCTTCTATGCTAACTTCAACTCACAACTTGCATGTGTTTGGGAACTAGAAATCCCTCTTTTTATAGGCAACAAGTCTTAACAGTAAATGAATAATGTTGAAGTTAAAAGGGACTCTCCATTAAGCAATCCAGACAGTTCATTGCTCATGTTTTTTGGTATAATTAAGGGTAGGGTTAGGTTTATCAAGTTATGAGTGGAAAGGCTGTACCACTGATTAAAACCATTGTTTTTTTTTTTTTAGAAAATAAATATGGAATTTTAAAGGTGATGGTGATTGAAAATGGCTAATATGAAAAAACAATATGTGATCCAATCTTTAGTATTGAAATTTGTGTGAAAATAGTGAACCATAGGCAGCTTTCATTAGTGCATTTGGGGCCCCACAAGCCCAAAACAAAGGCTCCCTTGACCCTTAACCTTTGGTTTCTGCATGAAAAAACGTTTCACAGAATATGTATTATTAACCCTTTTATTTGGCATATGAAAACAATATGTTACAACAGACCCTAAAGAAAACAAGGAAAAAGAAAACAAAATTTTTTCCTGAAATGCAGCCAAAAGATAATGGGGTTGTAACAGACACAGTGTGATTCTTCCTTTTTTTGACATGAAAATAATGTTTCAGTACTGCAGAAATGATCAACACTTTCATTTTCACAGCAAATTGATAGTTCTTTAAGCTTTTCAACGGTCGGTTTCGATGGAAGAAAATGGTGTAGCTGACTTTCTCTGCAGGGAGAATGAAGATCACAGATGTATCAATCAAGAAATTTCTTCTTCTTTAGCTAAGAATTTGATTCATTACATATAATTTTAAGAAATTGCTGCACATATGAAAAATCAAAGATACCTTGACCTACAAGTCACTTGAAATGGGATTGAATAGGTTTGACAAATACCCTTTTTTTAATTTTTTTTATTTTAGGGTTTGTTAAAGTTGGACCTAACCAGCTAAGATTTAGATCCCTGTCAATCAACAAGAATGTATGTTCATCAGTCCTACCACTATATGAAGACTCAAATACATTGAGGGGGAAAATGCTCAAAACCGAAGTTGACAATAATAACAATGATTGTCGAGTAGGGTCAAGCAAAGTTGACAAAGAACTCATCTCTATCCCTCACACATGCATATAAAAAAATGCTACACATGTGATCGGCACGTGCCGGAGGGTACTCGAGCCTCGCACGTGGGATCGGATTATCTGCACACGTACCAACAGACACCACTCAAGAAACCGATCAAACCCACCGGCCATTGCTGCCACATGGTTCATGAAAAGAGGCTTTCCACTTGAGAGAAAAATCATGCAAGGCCAAATGTGACCCATAACCAGACAATACCCTCCCATGGGACCCTTTTTCTCTCTTTCACTCCTTTTTTCCCTTGCCTTTCCACTATCAATTCAGGGATTTGTTTAATCTCTTTTGACTTGTTTTCCAAGGCATATGCCAGATAATCCACAACCACCCCCATATTGTTGCATGATCTTTTGGCCACTTGTGTCTCTATAGAAATGCTCCAAGTGTAAAGGAAAGCAATTACATGGAAATGACTTGTTTCAGTAGTAGTTGTTGTTCCAATCTCTTGGCATTAGGGAACTACCATTAATTAAAACTTGTTTTCCCAACATGCCTTATAGTCCCCCTCAATTATTCTGAAAGCATGGGCACTTTGTTTCGTTTGTTGTTCTTGAACCGAATAGAAATCATCTGCTCTTTTCTTTGCTCTACTTATACCCAATATTAAAAAAAATAAGATTTGAGTTTAGGATTAGAGTCTTGAGTTTTGAGGATTAGTTCATGGTATATAGTTTAGTTTTTAGGGTGTAAAGTTAGAATTTAAGATTTAAAAATTAGGACTAGAATGTAGGGTCTAATTTTTTAATGTTAGAGACATAAATAGAGATATAAAAAAGGACAGAAGATTTTTGTTGTTACTCCAATCTCTTGGCATTATGGAAGGGAACTACTATTAGTTAAAAGGTTTTGTCCAACCAATGGCACAAGAATGTGCATTTAATAACACTAATTAAATAAAGGATTCCTTTTAACATTTCATAAGAAGCATTTGATAAGGATCTTCCCTCGATCATTTAATAATATCATTTATTTAATCTTTAAAAATTATAAATTATAAACCTTAAATCTAATAAAATTATTTAACGGAACTATTCAAGGGATGAGAGAGGCTGTTGCCCCTCTTAAATTTTTTTGGTATAATAATTTTTTAAGTCCTTTTTAGTTTGAATATTAATCAAATAGGTCCTTTATCTCTCACAGTTTTTAAATTTAAAGGCTTAATAGAATCTTATCTCTCCAAATGTTTAATCTTAACTCCGTCTCTGCCTAAACCCTAAAAACTTTAAACCATAAATGCTAAACCTAAACCCTAAAAACTATAAACCTTAAACTTTAAACAATTAACCAGTTCAAACTTCAATATAGTTCCCCCTAATTATGCTGAAAGCATGGGCGCTTAATTCAAACTTCAAACTTGAATGTCAAACAATAACATTCCCCCATTTTTCAAATATTTTAAATAAGTACCATGACAAAGAAATGGGTTTTTTTTATTAATAATGTCTAGAGGGGATTAACCAGTTAATGTGATAAATGGTCTTCAAATGAATGATTCTCCATTATGTTTGATATGGAAAATTTGATGAAAACAAGAGATCTGCCACTTTACCAAAAGGATTTCCAATCAAATTTGGTCTTTCTTTGATATCTTCTCTGCTACATTTCTGGCATGCATATCAACCATAGGTAAGATATGAGCACTTGTAACATACATGCCTTCCATGGCTCTATTGTTTTTTAGGGGAGGAGAGGGCTCTTGTCCTTCCATGGCTTGAGTGAATGGGTAAGTATAATAAAATAAACGGACAAATCGGTTACTATGAAGGTTTATTATAGAGTGATTCTCTTAATTTAATTCAAACATCTAAATCTATTTAAAGAATCTAGTACCACATCTCATTAGACCAACTCATTGCTAAATAAAACAAGATTCGCATCTATGAACATTTTGATTTTCGGATATAACAAGTATTAAGTTGCTAAATATAACAAGAATCATATTCATGAAATTTTGAATTTTCGAATAATCTGAAACTTGAAATATTGTGATTCGTATCCAATCCGAAAAATTAAAAATCGGATTGGATTAGATCCAAAAATAAAAATTGAATCGAATATTCAAATTTTCAAATCTGATCAACAGGTAATCGGATCAGTCTTATCAGATATTTTTGCACACCCCTAGACTGTTAATGTGATTGATTTCACAAAACAGTAGTAAACCTGGGTCAATTCATTTCGAGTTAGAATTCGTTTATGCGGTGTAAAATTCAATTTATTTTTATATTCTTTTGAAGGATGAGTCTACCACGCTCGACGAACACCGTTGAACATCACTAACGTTGAACACCGCTGAACATCATTAAATTGATTAATGAAGATTAAAAATCCCAATGACTTAATATATATAATTATAAGTTATTTAAAATAAAATATTAATTAAATTATTTTTCATATATATAATATTTTTTTAATTTTTTAAAAGATAATTGGATCAAATATAATCCCTAAAACCTTAAATCCTAAACTTTAAACCCTAAGGTTTAAATAAGAAATAATTTGGGCCTATCAAGGCGACTTGCACATTGAATCCAATCCTCATATTTTTTTCTTGCAATTCTGATCCTTTGACCGGTAAGAAAAAAATGGGTATAGGAGGAGTTAAAAGATGAAGAATCAGCCGTTGAATTGCCCAAAGTCAAGATTTAGATACAACTCTCCAGTGGTGCAAGTCGCCTTGATAGGCTTAAATTATTTTTTATTTAGGGGTTGTGGTTTGTGGTTTAGAGTTTATGACTTAGGGTTTGATCTAATTAGGGATTGGTATTAAATCTAACTATTTTTTAAAAGAATAAAAAATAATTTAATTAATATTTTATTTTAAATAATTTATAATTATATGTTGAGTCCTTAAGATTTCTAATATTTATTAATTAATTTAATGGTGTTCAATAGTGTTTAACGATAGTGATGTTCAACGGTGTTCGTCGAGCATTGTAGAATTTTCCTTTTTTGATTCATTGAATGAAGGTAAATAAATAGCTAAGATTATTTTTATTTTTTGTGATAATCTTCTCATTTCTTAGTGTTAATCTCAGTCATCCATTTACCTTCATCTAACAGTCCAAAAAAGTGTAAAATTTTTAATTTTTACATGGTGTAAGAGAATAATATCTCATTTCACAATAAATATATTAATTGGTGGAGGGTGATGAGGGCCCAATGGGGGCCTTGACCCCTCCAACAATTTAAAATTTTCATGATAGACCTTTTAAATTATCTATAAATTTTAATTTGCCCCCTCAAATTTTTAAAAATTTATATTAAAATTTATTTTTTTTTAATATTTTTAATTAAATCCTCTAAAAAATTTAATTTGGTCCCTTTATTTTTCGGCCTAATAATAATTTAAGTCCTTATAAATTTAAATATTAGATAAATTAGACATTTTCACTCAATTTTAAGCTTTAATACTTCATAAACCCGTATATTTTAACTTCAATAATACGACCCCCTCCCAACATCTGATCCTTGCTCCGTCGATGAAATTGTTATTATTTGATATATAGATAGGAAAAACTTAATTTTATAAATGAAATAAAAAATATCAAATCTTATTCATTTAAATATAAATTCTTATTCAGTTTATGCAGTTAAAAGAGTTCATTACCATTTTGTTTACCTTTTACGGGTATTAATTTTCACGAATAAAATCTATCAACCTAACGGAAAATAGATTATATGAGTAATATTATATATATATATATATGGTGTGTACAAAATACACAAATATGCATATTTACTTTTTAAAAATTTAAATTTAAATTCTTAACTTTAAAATTTAAATAGTAAATCATACAAATTAAATCTCTAAATTTTAAATTACTTAAAACAAAAAGGTTTATATAATCTACACAACATGTGTAATGTATAATTATATATATGTAAGAATGAAGCTAAGGGGATAGGCAAGGCCTTGGCTCCTTAGCTTTCACTCCCCAAGCTTTTATTTTTTATTTCATCCTTGACACACATTTTTGATTTCATCATATATATATCTAAGTGTTTTGTTAAAATTTTAGATTACAATTATTTTTGTTACCAATAAAATTATGATATGTGTAGAAATAAAACAAAAGGATATAATTTTTCCTTTATAAATTTTGATAGATAAAAGAGGTTTAAAAACAAACATTAAAAACTCTACAACTATTTGGGAAGGGAAGTGAAGGGTTTTCACATAAACCTTGGACAAGTTCCATAGAATTGAAGCCCACATTAGATCTTATCACTAAACTGGTAATTTGTTGATTAGTATTAGTAACAAATATTTAGGATAATTTTTACTATACATATTTTTTTTACTATTTATAAAATTCTTTCATCTTTATGTGGCTGGAGATAGCACCAGTTTTGATGTTGTCGATCGCCGATAAATTTTTTTTCTTTTGTTTTATTCTTTATTTTCTAGCTTTTAAATTCAATAATTTTGCCTTTGTGACACACTTTTCTTTACTTTTTATAACGTATCATCTATCTTTTGACATATATTTTTTTAATCGGCCGCTTGGTTATATCTTTTTTCATTTAATTTTTTATCAGTGTTGGATTTGATGTCGCCACGACCTCATCAAGATGACGTTCTTTTGATTATCCTGGTAATCTCTTTATTTTGGACCCTCAAACTGGACTTGGATACGAGCTCACAATCACCATTCTTGTTCGTTATTGAGTTGTGATAATGATCGTGTTGTCAACGTGCATTATTATTGTAATGTGTATTTTTTTAATGTTGTTTGTTGTTGGTTTTACCTTTCATCATTTAGCTTTCATGATGTTTGTATCTTTTATGCTTCGAGCTTTTGATTTAGCATTTTTTTACCTTTTTTGTATGGTTTTACTTATGATCTAAAGATGTTAATTTTCGTGCTTTTAAAAATATGTCCGGATCACATTTGTTTACCTGAGTTATAAACTTTTACTATAATTTTAAATTTTTTTCTCATGTAATAAAACTAATGTACTCTTATTAAAATAAATTACACTTTACCGGACAAACATCCTCGGAGAATCATAATTCTCTGTAATTACAATCCGAGTACAATTACTAAAGTAATCTATACATGAAAATATAATCACATTTTGAGGTCCAAACACGTTCTTGATGTGTATTTATTTTAAGACAGTTTTTATTTATTGTCGCCTGGTGGTGCCGACTGCAGTTGTTTCCTTGTTTTTTTTTTTTTTGTTGTTGTTGAAAGTGCGTTTCAAAATGGAAAAGAGCTTATCCCCAAAGATAAAGAAAGTAATGTGGGAAGCTTAAAATAAAAAAAAAATTATATTTAATTTCGTTGTTTTTTTCTATAACTTAATATTAAAAAATTAAATTTTAAATTATAATCTTAAATTCTTAAAAATATACTCTATCTAAATTCTCTAAACATTAATTCTAAACCTTAATCCTAAATATTAATCATAAACATTAAATCTAAATTTTTAGTAAGAAAACATATGTAAGGACGCTCAAAAAAGGGCAAAAAAATTTTATTCAAAAGTTTATCTTGGTTGGTGATAGTCACCAAATTTTAAATATATATTTTTTAAAGATGGTCCAACAGAAGTCAAAGAAATGTCTATCACTAATTAAATATGCCTTTGTTTCTTTCTAGCATGATGCACATGAATTTTAGGCTGACCTGAAATATTTAAAATGATATATTTTTTAAATATGAATGATTAAATTTATTAAATTATACTAAATAGGACGAAATTAATAGGTTGTATTAATTTTGAAGAGTAAAATTGTTATTATATCATGTCACTTCTATTATTTAACGATTAATGACTTATTTGTAAAATTATTTTAATTGGTTGAAATGTTTATAACTTTAAGAGAAAATGACTTATCTATTATCAAATCTGTAATTAAGCGACTTGTAGACCCAAATACATTTAAGAGAGTGATTGAGTCTTAACTCGGTTCAAATGTTTAATACGAGTTTTAGCCTATTTTTGTTATATTATCTTCCGTTTAAGGATTTGGATTACGAATATATTAAAAGAAAACTATTTGGGCTTTTCGGGTCGTAGTGTATGGAATGGATTAGCAGTGCGATCTCTAATTAGAGAAAGCCCAAGAAGGGTAAACTACACGGCTGGTCACCCAACTATCAATTGTTTTTTGTTTTGATCATTTAACTAATTTTTTTTTTAAAATATTCACTAACGTTTCGTTTCGTTATTGCTTTGGTACATGTCATGGGATAATAACAGTTTTAGTCTTAAAATTTATACATTTTCTATTAATTAGATCCTAATTTAAAATAAATCATCAAATATATAAGTCAAACACCAAATTTTTCATTTCATTTTTTTTCTTTCTACAGATTTTCTTCTTCTTTTCTTCAGTTCTTTTCGTCAACTATCACCCTCTTACCTTTCTCAAATCACCACATAATGCTCTTCCCTTTGACTTACCCCTATCAGTTCTAAAAAAATACATCTATTGTCAATCTTCGAACTTCCAAAAGCTTAACGATAAACTCTAGTGCAGGTAAGTAACAAAAATATCAGCTATTGTCACTTAGCTCGAAGTAGAAACGAGTTTGAAGAAAAACATTATAAGAAAAATGATTTATGGTGTTTCGACAAAATGACCAATAACATTGAGATACTTTTGGTGGAATGTGGAAACTTGAGTATTAGTCTTGACTTGTTCCTGAAAGGACGATTATCCTTGTCAGCAAAAGAGGAAAAAACTAAACCAGAAAAATCTTAATGCATAACAAATTAGGGGTGAAAATTGGGTGAGGAATATCCAAAAACTGTGGGACCAAACCGACAGGGATAGAGAATAACCGAAATTTTCACTCACAAGGATAGGGACGTGAAAAGTTTTATCACCTAAGCTCAAATAGAAATAGGGACGGAGATTGTTATATCCGAACCATAAGAATAATCGAATTGTAACCGTATAAATAACAGTGGAGATCCCAAAAAATATCCGCAACAATCCTGTATTTTACAAGATTTTCAAAAAAAAAAACTTATTTAACTATATATAATATATCCCTAATATATATATCTTAATAAAATATATATATATATATATTCTCTCAAATCAAGTCACACTTAAGTTTTTCAACATGTTTCTATCTTAGTTGTTAGATATAAGCTAAAATCATCGTCTAAATCTTCTCCAACACAACAACCTTTCAATCTTCATTATCTCGTAATTGCTTCCAATCGAAGTATCCAAACTTTATATTTTGAAATGAATTGACCATTTATTTTGGTCACCAAAATAGTACTTCAGTTTATTTTTTGGGATAGGGATTCCCCGAAAACTGTGGGGATCGACGCGGGAAAGTAATGGGGACGAAAAAATTCTCAAAGTATTTAATGAGAATTCTCAGAAACCGTAACCATAAGTGTTGGGAACAAAGTAGGAAATGCAAAAAACGTCCACGCCTTGCCCGATTCCCACCCCTAATAACAATACACACAAAAATAATCTGAAACCCTAAACTACTTAAAAATAAAATCCAAAATATAGGGGAAATTAGGGGTTTTCAAATTTGGGTACCCGGATCGTCAAGTAGTACTACGGTTGGCCTGTGTCTCGGCCCGGATTCTTGGGTACTCGAACATAAAAATATATATTTTTAAATATAAAAATATTTTATTTGTTTAATATAAAAATATATATTTATTAGTTTAAAACAAAAATATTTATTTATTAAATATAAAAAATTAAGATTTTTTATTAGTTTAATATATATATTAAATATAAAAAATATTAATTTTAAATATATTTGGTACCCAGATAAACCGAGTACTCGAAAATTCCTAATATTTTGACCTGGGCTCAAAAAATGGCGGGCCTGATATCCAACTGGGACAAAAAAATTTAGATAAATACCCAATTATTTACGTTCGGGTAGTCGGGTCGAATTAATTGGACCATATATTTTTGAACAAGGGAAATGAACATTACCTCCAAGATAGATCCTACATGGATCGACACTTAAAATCCTCTTAAAAAGAGAAAAAATTTAGCCTCCCACTAACATCAAAATATTAGCAAGGAAGACTAATTAGCAATCTCTATCTTGAAAACCTAGATTCTAAAAACCCACTCTTATTAACAAGTCGCTGCCGATATTGCAAAAAGAGCTTTAGGAAGAGAATTGGTAAAGAAGAGAAACGATAATAAGAAAAAAAATTGGGGTTTGACTCATATATTTAATGACTTATTTTAAATTTTTGATCTAGTTAATAAAAAGTATAAATTTTAGAATAAAAGTGATATTATCTCATAACACGTCATCATTTCTGTTAATTTTTTAACGATTGGTGACCAAAACAATAACGAAAATAAAAGTTAAGGATGATTTTAATATAAAAAAATTAGTTGGGTGACCAAAACAGAAAAAGAGTGATTGTTGGGTGATCATCCGTGCATTTTACCCTTGAAAGAATTCCCCACTGACAGAGATGTCGTTTCTTGGAACTCCTTCATTTCTGCGTTGTGTTGAGCTAACGACCGGGAGTCTGCGTTGTGTTGGGTGATATGGAGCCCAGCAGCTACGACCACATTCGTAGTCGTGTTGCATTTATCGTGAACTAACAAACTTGACTGGAAATTTAAAATCAAACCAAACATCTAAGACCTAAAATAATCTAAATCAAACTAAAATTAACTCAAATTTTAATTAAATCAAAATAAACCCGAACAAATTTAGATCAATTTATCACCTCTATACTATCACAAGGTATCACAATTTCAAACAATACCTGTACCACAATATAGTGGTACCAATACTACAATTACTATTTGGAAAACAATCGCTTTTTGGAATGTGCTATGATTTAATAATGATTAACATGGAAGCTGTAATAACCTATTTCACCCGAACCCATTTACCCACTAACCAACCAGTACCCAAACTCGGATCCATGACCTAACCCGACCCAAATCCGAAATTACCAAAATGCCCTTTACTCTAATTGACCTAACCCTAACCCTTATACCCTCCACTGCCGACACTGCCACTCTCCTCCACTGCTGCCGCCGTCGAGCTACTGTCGTCGTCGTCCATCTCCGGCGACCCCCTTTCAACCCCTAAATTAAACCAAACTAAATCCCAAAAGCCCCAAAATTAATTGGCCTTGAATTTATAAAACAACCCTAATCCCTAAATCCAACATAAACCCTCTGTCATCCCATGCTCTACCCCATGCCCTACCACCCATGCCCTGCCACCCATGCTTCATCCCTAATGCCCCATGCCCTGCCACCCTCAAATCCCGGCCATCTACCCTTCATCAAACCTGCAGCAACAAATAAGAAAGAAAAGAAGATTTAGTGTGTGGAGATCGGTTATAAAAAGAAACCGAAATGAAAATAAAAGGGGTTGAGTTCAAAGAAAAAATCAGAGAGTGAGAGAGTTTTTTGGTAAAAAAAGGGAGAGAAAATGGGGGGGAATTTCAGATCAAAAAGAATATGTAAAAGAAAAAAGGCTTTCAAATCAATAATTTTTTTTCAAGGTACAAATTAGAAATCTTCTTTTTTAGTTTGAAATTTAAGTCTTCTTTAGGTTTTCATTCGAAACAAAAAAAAGGGAAGTTCGACGCTTACCTGCTACCGCCGTTTGTTGCTCCACCGCCGTGAGGCCACTGTGCCGGTGGCCGGTCCGTCGGGAGCAAGAAGGGTGGCTGCCGTCGTCTGGGGCTGGATAATGAAAAAAGAGGATGAATTAGTTTAGGTTTTTTTGGTTTATACGTTTTGAAATGAAATAAAATGGAAATCCTTTTGTTTTAATCGGTAAGAACAAAACGATGCCGTATTGGCACTCCAACCCGCGCGGTGACCCGACCTGAGGGGAGGATCCGCGTTTTTAGGTTAAGGGTATAATTACAAATATGGTCCATTCCCTTCTTCCCCGTTTTCGTTTCGGTTCTAGTATAATTCTTTGTTTAGTCCTTATACGTTTTATGCGCGTCTAGTATGGTCATGATTTTAGCCTTCAATTTATATATCATTTCAATTTGATCACTGTATTATATGTTATAATTTCCAGCATAGTATTTCTGTTGGTTTACATTTGTGTCCTTATATTTCGCATCTGTCTTATTTTAGCCCATTTCATATAATTTCATGCCATAAAAATAATTAATCTATGCATTTTAGTCCCATTTCATGTTATTTCTTGCTTGTAATTTAATTATAATGCATTCTAGCCCTTGATATTTAATTTCATGTTATTCCATGTATTTTTAATAAGTTTCATGTGGTTTTATGATTTAATCATGCATTATTAATTATTATTATTATTATTGCCATTATTAGTTTTTATGTTAGATTGATATTTTATTATGCTCTTATTTATTTATATTTTTATCGCATTATATTTATTCATGTTTGCTATGTTTTAAGTTGTATTTCAGATATAAATTGTCAATGCGGTGCCCTTTTATTCGAGCGTAAACGGGGCCAGTATCAGGCGTAGTGGTAGTGGTTGGGCGTTTACTCCCGAATAACAGGGCCTTTAAAATCTACTCGCACTTATAACCAAATTTTAATTTAATCGTCACTTTAATCCGGAAAGTCCAATATTAATAAAGCGGTAATTATTAAATTACCAATTTTGGGCTGTGTGGGGTTGCTAATCCCTCTCCATCCGTAACCGACTCCTGAACCTGACATTTTAAAATCTCTGGTTTTTACGGTGTCCGCTCCACCTTGAGTGGCCGGTGGCGACTCCATTTTTAAATAAAACACGGTTTTTCTAAAATCCCACGCGGAAGATATTATTTTCATAATAAAACAAAACAAACAAATAAAAACCACATCTTTTTAGCGAGAGGGACATCGCTACATATGGCGACTCCGCTAGGGATATTTTTGTTTTTTCAAAAAAATAAGAGAGTCGAGCTTTTTAAATGATTACAGCTTTACTAATATCGGAAGTTTCAGATTAAAGTGACTATTAAAGTAACATTCGGTTATAATTGTGCGTTTATTTTAACGCATTTAAAATTTGGCATATAAACTCGTCCTTTTAAGTGGGGGAAAACGCTAATGCTTTCGTAAGGATATCGTTCCTCCGTGTAGGCCTAGCAAGTACCTTCGGGGATAAAGTACCTTATGCTTTCGTAAGGATATCGTTCCTTCGTACAGGCATAAGCGAATGGGTTCCCCTGAATTGCACCCGGTTGAAATGAGCCTATAATGGGTGATGACCGGGGGCCTTGCTACTCTTAGTAGAGGACAACAAGGACAATTCGGGTACCTCTTAGCACCAAAACTGCATATAGTGAGCCGTAGGAGCCAACCCTTTAGAGCCATGTGAAACTCTGCCCGATTAATGGTCACCCTATTTAGGCTCTGGTGCCTTATTTCTTGTCTATGTACAATTTTTTAATTACTCCATTTTTGTCATATTTATCATTTTTTTATTTAATAATTTTATTTGATACTACCTCGTTTTATTTTCATTTTCATCACATCAATTTCATTTGCATCATTACACAACATCATCACAATCTTAATTTTGCATTGCATTCACATAAATCATTTTGCATTTAAGACACGTTTTGCATATAGATGCATCAATTTTAAAATCGATCCTCGAGATGTCCAGCGTCATTAATACCAGAGAAAGCAAAGTCGACCAATTCAGCACCATTACCAAACCTCCACAAGAACTCAGTCTGGGGGCATCTCTCGACAAGTGCCAAATTCCAACACTCACCCTTCACTCTCTATCACCGAAATTAACCCACCACATTTCATTCTTTAGAAATCATTCACACTCACAATTTTCAACCGAAAACACAATTCAGCACCATTACCAAACCTCCACAAGAACTCAGTCTGGGGGCATCTCTCGACAAGTGCCAAATTCCAACACTCACCCTTCACTCTCTATCACCGAAATTAACCCACCACCTTTCATTCTTCAAAAATCATTCACACTCACCATTTTCAACCGAAAACACAATAAAGTTTTTTCCATCCCCAATACCATCGCTACCCATCGACCAAAATACTCGAACAGAGAACCCCTAATTTCACTGCTTGAACCCTTATGTTTGAGTCCTTTTGAACTCTCGACTTACCATCACCCGACAACCAAGCCCTTCAACTCTACCATTCTACCCAAATCCATTCAAAAAAACCGAAAGTCGAGCAAACCTTTGCTACCCTTCTTTTGGAATCATACATCCACATCCCAAATGCTAAACACCAAACGCCATCTACAGCGTTCCACCTAATACGAAAGTGACAAACGGCCAGGAACCAACATGACAAATCATAAACCCAACTTAAAAGGCAACGCAACGCGTTCACGAGAGCACTGAAAGTCATCCAAAAAGGCGACAATGCAACTCAAAGTTGAAACATGCTACAAAGGCATTCCCAGAACAATATGTAAAACTTTGAGGGGCATCCAAACAGGAAAATGAGTCCAAAGAAGATGCTTGAAGCCGAAAGAGGTTGGGGCACCGTCACATGCAAAAGACCAAGATCTTGACGGGACCAGTGAGGAGTCAGGGGCATCCCTTTGAAGACCAAAAAATCAAATCATGTCACAGTCATACATTTAGTTGCATTCATCTTGGATTAAACCATTTTTTCATACGTCATACATTTAGATTAAGTGCATATTCTGAAGTCACCATGCATTTAAGATAGACACATGCATTTAGGCATAAAATTAGATGCATTCATACATTTTCGCTTGTACATAACAGGTCTACGAAAGGGATCGAAGAGCCTCAGCCATGGGGGCAACGACACGACGACCAACCTTAGTCTTAGAGGAAGCCAAACACAAAGAGGATGTTGAAACATCAATAAAAGGTAACAGTGACAAATTTTGTGAACATTTACTGATTAATGTTTTTTTCCATTTTCAGGTCATACCTCTCCGCTAGTAGAGCAGCAGAAGTAGCCTTTTTAAGATCTTGCCTTCGTCATTGTTGATAGGCCAACATTTCCAGATTTTTCTTTACCGCTGATGGTGCAGCAGTATAGACATCCTGAAGATCTCGTTTCTCCGTTGATGGTACAAAAGATCCGCACCTTTCCCCAAGCAGATCGAATTTCTATTCAGGTCTTATTTCTCCGCTGACGATGCAGCCAGACCTAATTTTTTCTCGAGTTTTACTTTTTTGTACAGTTCAAGAAAAAAATTATCAAAAAAAAGAGAATTGAAAAATTTTGAAAAAAATAAAAAAAACAAAAAAAGTAAAAGTTAAGAAAAAAATAAATGAGATGAAAAATCAAAAGAAAATTTATCAACTTTCGTCGCCCGATCTAGTCTCTCCGCTGATGGAGTGGCTAGGTCCAAGCTGTCGTCGTCCTCAGATCCTGCTCTCCGCTGAGGGTGTAGACGGTTCCAGGTCGTCATTATCCAAACCAGTCCTCCATTGATGGAGTGGCTGGGTCCAAGCTCCCGTCGTCCTCAAATCCTGCTCTCCGCTGATGGTGTAGCCGGTTCCAAGTCGCCATTATCCGATCCAGTCCTCCGCTGATAGAGTGGCTAGGTCTAAGCTGTTGTCGTCCTCTAATCTCGCTCTCCGCTGATGGTGTGGCCGATTACTGGTCGTCATTATCCGATCCAGTCCCTCCGCTGATGGAGTGGCTAGGTCTCAGTTGCTGCTATCCTATTTCTCCGCTGATGGTGTAGTAGGGTTCCAGTTAATGTTCTGCTTCTCCGTTGATGGCGAGGTTAGATCAAACTTTATTGATTTTCAAGTTCTCTTTATTAATGTTGTAGCTAAAAAAATCAAAGAAAAAAAAAGAAAAAGTCAAAGAAAAAATGAAAAAATAAAAAAAAATCAAAGAAAAAGGAAAAAAAACAAAAAAGCAAAAAAAAAGGGGAGGAAAAAGTTGTCAGTTTTCTAATCTTGCCTCTTCGTCAGAGTTGTAGCTGGATCAGACATGGGAACTTTCATCCTCCGATCCTGCCTCTTCGTCAGTGTTGTAGCTGGATCAAATTTTGTAGACCCTGCCTCTTCGTCGGTGTTGCAGCTGGGTCAAATTCCTTTTAGGTATTAGCTTATTATCAATAATCTAGCAAGTTGGACTCATTTTGCTTCCCCAACAGACAACCCCCTATTCTGAAGATTTTGCTTCCCAAGAGAGACAAAGTAGATTCATCAAGTCAAGAAAGAAGACACGCGTTGAAGAAAAGAGAAGATCTACAGAAGAACGAAGACGTAGGTCAAGAGGGGATGACTAACCAAACCGGATGAAATGTGTCATTTTTTGTCTTTGCTTCGTTGCCGTTACACAACAACGAGCAAAGAGGGGCATCTGTAATAACCCATTTCACCCAAACCCATTTACCCACTAACCCATTTACCCTAATTGACCTAACCTTTATACCCTTCACTGTCGTCGTTGCCACTCCTCCACTACTGTCGTCGTCAAGCTACTGCCATCGCCGTCCATCTCCGGTGACCCCTTTACAACCCCTAAATTAAACCAAACTAAATCCTGAAAGCCCCAAATTAATTGGCCCTAAATTTATAAAACAACCTTAATCCCTAAATCAAACCTAAACCCTCTGTCATCCCATACCCTGCCACCCATGCTTTATCCCTTAATGCCCCATGCCCTGCCACCCTCAAATTCCGGCCATCTACCCTTCATCAAATATGCAGCAACAAATAGGAAAGAAAAGAATATTTAGTGTGTGAAGATCGGTTATAAAAAGAAACCGAAATGAAAATAAAATGGGGTTGAGTTCAAAGAAAAAATCAGAGAGTGAGAGAGTTTTTTGGTAAAAAAAAATGGAGAGAAAATGGGGGAGAATTTCATATAAAAAAAGAATCTGTAAAAAAAAGGCTTTCGAATCAATAAATTTTTTTTCGAAGGTATAAGTTAGAAATCTTCTATTTTAGTTTGAAATTTAAGTCTTCTTTTAGTTTTCATTCGAAACAAAAAAGGGAAGTTCGACGCTTACCTGCTACCGCCGTTTGTTGCTCCGTCGTCGTAAGGCCATCGTGCCGGTGACCGGTCCGTCGGGAGCAAGAAGGGTGGTTGTCGTCGTCTGGGGTTGGATAATGAGAAGAGAGGATGAATCAGTTTAGGTTTTTTTTGGTTTATACGTTTTGAAATGAAATAAAATAGAAACCATTTTGTTTTAACCGGTAAGAACAAAAAGATGCTGTATTGGCACTCCAACCCGCGCGGTGACCCGACCCGAGGGGAGGATCCGCGTTATTAGGTTAAGGGTATAATTACAGATATGGTCCCTTCCCTTCTTCCCCGTTTTTGTTTCAGTTCTGGTATAATTCTTTGTTTAGTCCTTATACGTTTCATGCGCGGCTAGTATGGTCCTGATTTTAGCCTTTAATTTATATATCATTTCAATTTGGTCATTGTATTATATGTTATAATTTCCAGCATAGTATTTCTGTTGGTTTACATTTGTGTCCTTATATTTCGCATCTGTCTTATTTTAGCCCATTTCATATCATTTCATGCCATGTAAATAATTAATCTATGCATTTTAGTCTCATTTCATGTTATTTCTTGCCTTGTAATTTAATTATAATGCATTCTAGCCCTTGATATTTAATTTCATGTTATTCCATGCATTTTTAATAAGTTTCGTGTGGTTTTATGATTTAATCATGCATCATTATTAATTATTATTGTCATTATTAGTTTTTATGTTAGATTAATATTTTATTATACTCTTATTTATTTATATTTTTATCGCATTATATTTATTCATATTTGTTATGTTTTAAGTTGCATTTCGGATATAAATTGCCAATACGGTGCCCTTTTATTCGAGCGTAAACGAGGCCTGTATTAGGCGTAGTGATAATAATTGAACGTTTACTCCCGAGTAACATGGCCTTTAAAATCTACTCGCACTTATAATCAAATTTTAATTTAATCCAAAAAGTCTGATATTAATAAAGCGGTAATTATTAAAATAACAATTTTAGGCAATGTGAAAATACTAATCATTCCCCATCCGTAACCGACTTCCAAACCTAACATTTTGAAATATCTGATTTTTACAGTATCCAATCCATCTTGAGTGGCAGTGACAACTTCATCTTTAAATAAAACACAAATTTCCTAAAATCTTACACGAAAGACATTATTTTCAAAATAAAATAAAACAAACAAATAAAAACTACATCTTTTTAGCGAATTGAGACATCACTACAAAAACTGAATAATCTTCCTCATTTGGGTTAATATCTAGAATTTCAAAACACAGATCCAAGGAGAAAAGTTTGAACGATCAAACAAAATACAAAAGCATCCATTCAAAATCCAACGATTTACACCAACAATTGCTGAGAAAGCAAATCAAGATTAGAATTCATCTATTTTAAGCCATTTTATAGACTGAAAACAAACCAAACACCCTAAGCTCTCTCTCCTCTAATCCTCCTAGCAAGCTGGATATCCTTAGGCATAATAGTAACCCTCTTAGCATGAATAGCACAAAGATTAGTGTCCTCAAACAGTCCGACGAGATAAGCCTCGGCCGCTTCTTGAAGAGCGGCAACGGCGCTGCTTTGGAACCTCAAATCGGTTTTAAAATCTTGAGCGATTTCTCTCACCAGCCTCTGGAACGGAAGCTTCCTGATCAGAAGCTCGGTGCTCTTCTGGTACTTCCTAATTTCCCTCAGCGCAACAGTTCCAGGCCTGAATCGGTGAGGCTTCTTCACTCCTCCGGTCGCCGGAGCTGATTTGCGAGCGGCCTTTGTGGCTAGCTGCTTACGCGGAGCCTTGCCTCCAGTCGATTTCCTTGCTGTTTGCTTAGTACGAGCCATTGGTAGGAAAGAAAAAAAGAATTACTCGTTGACGTTAGAAAGTGTTTGATTTGCGAGAAAATTAGAAAGAAAGCTTTGATGAGCTATTGAGTAGGATTTGGAGGCGGATATATAAGGGGAATTTTGGAGAAGCGGGAAGAAGTGAAAATTTGTGCTTTTTAGAAATATTTTAAACGGGTGAATACAAGCCGTTGATAGAACATATTATCGACTGCTATTAAGTTATTAAAGCACTGATCCGCGTGCAATGAGAAATAACCAATAGGATTAATCTTCATATAAAGTTTTCTATAATGGATCTACACCGTACATATGGTTTCTCATCAACGGATATAACCAATTATAAGTGTCAAACTGACAAAGAAACGGATTGTAATCCGCGAGATTTTTGTTATGTAGAGGGAAAAGAAAGAAGGGTGCGAAATTGGAGGGGAAGAAAAATAAAAGAACGAAAATATAGTATGTTTTTTCACAAAAATTTTTTGTCCGATAGATGAAAAATTAGAAGAAAAAATAGGATTATTTTGTGTATATTGTTTTTGGTACAATAAAAATCAGAAGGAAATAAACTTTAAATTATACTAATTTTGTCTTTATTCTTTTTATATTTGTTATAACTATTTTAATACAATAAATTTATAATAATAATAAAAATGTTTATAAAAATAACAGTGTAAATTATTGTAACAAATATTTGATTTTTCATTTATGTTATACATAACATAATGTATTTTGAAATTTAAAAACGTAGTGATATTCTTTTTAAAAAAAAACATAATATATTTATATCTACAGAAGAATATGTAAAGGAATCTTATTACAGGAAGAAAGATATAAGTATTTTTATACCAAGTTTATTAGCCGTACAAATGAGATCGTTTCACTGCCATTGTGACTATTTTCTCCATTTTTTTGTTTTTACTTTTATTTATTTAATCAACTTGCCAATCTTTTATGATAAAAAATTATCTTATCATTTTCAATTATTATGTTTTTTTTGAATATTTTAGTATAATTATAAGGTAGTATTTGTTCAATTATTATGTTATTATTAGATGTGTTGTATATCTTTGAGAAATACTTCTGCAATGTGGATTTATTCCCTTTCTGATCCTGTATGGTCTCATTCCCCTCTCGAAGCTCATGAATCCAAGAAAATGGGTCAATGTATCAACGTAAAAAAGGCCTTCATTTTTCGTAATATTCATAAGTCGATTTTCTTAGTTCCTAGCTTCACCTTCTTATTTGTTACTCAAAGATTAGGCTTATTCTCGTCGCCAACAATTTCTTTCTGATTCACTCGTCAGCGCTCTCATCGTTTACACCAAAGGTAATGTTTACTCCCAACCCATAATCTCTCCATTTCTCTCACATATAATCCTTCCCTTTTCTATTCTTCAAGATATTGGTTAATTTGAGTGTTATTTGTTTAGTGTTTTCCTTCCCTTTTTTATTTTTCGAGATATTGGTTGATTTTAGTGTTTATTTGTTTAGTGTTTTTTCTTTTGAATTAGGGTTTTTGTGAAGGAGAGGCATAAAGACAAAGATGATGAAGATAATTCAGAAGAGAGATTTTTTAGGGCGAATGTTTAGCGAACCGTTAAGCGAAAAGTTCGTTTATGTTTGTTTATTTATTAAACGAATGGATATGAACAAAATTTATTGTTCGTTTGATTAAACGAACGATTACGAACAAATAATTTGTTTCTTCATTTTCGTGAACGTACATTATGTTCATTTAATTTATTCACGTATGTCCATTTATATTTATTACTTCTTATAATAAAAGTGTTATATTTAAAAAATGAAATTTATCCACGTATGTTTGTTTGTTTATGTTTGTTTAAATTTATTCACATATGTCTTTTTATATTCGTTCGTTTGTGTTCATTTACGTTCGTTTATCATTTTAACGAACGAACATGAACAATCTACATTCCTTAACAAACGAATACGAACAATAAATTATGTTCGTGTTCGATTAAAATTAAACGAACGGATATGAACATACTTTTATTCGTGTTCGTTTACGGGTCTAGAAGATTCTATCATAATTTAAATTAGGACGAGGTTAACAGGGCTTGATTAAAATAATGCGGTTGAACCCCCAAAAATTATGCATGCAACGTGTTAACCAAAACGGGTCAAACATATAACGCACATGTGGGCAGTGGGTAGGGCTTTAGCCTCATGTATCAAATTGGGTGAAACTGACAGTGGTATATAAAACCATTTACAAGACTAATATTAAACAAGTCGAGTTTGAGTCTTGTTAAAATTGAGTTGAATTCGAAATGTTTAAGATTAAGTTTGACTTAATTCGAAAATTCGTGAGCTTAAAATTATTAAGCTCAACTCAAGTTTGAGCTCGACTCGAAAACTCGTTAACTCAAATTTATCAAGATCGAAACGAACTCGAAAAAAAAACAAAACTCAAAAAGTTCAAACTAAACCCGAATTTACTAACCCTTATTCACAAAAACCTATCAGTCGTTGATAACCTAATATTAAATCTCAAAATAGGCTCTAAACCACGAGTTAGCCCCAAACCCAAAAATCAAACCCTAATTAATTAATATAATATAAAATATTATATTTTCGAGTAGCTCCCGAGTTTTTCAAATTGAATATCTAATAATTTATTAAGAATTCAAGTCGTGTTTGAGCTCGAATCAAACTTTAACTGAATCAAGTAACTCGAAGTCTGTCTTATCTCATTTGCGGCCCTAATCTTACCGATGTAACAAGTCACTTCTTTGCAATATAATATTTTACCAACACTAGAAATAATGCCAACAACAGAACATAGTCGTTGGAACCTAATTTCAATACTCATCGAAACCCAGACTCCGAACACAACTGCTCTTTAAAAAACTTGACCCAAAACCCAAATTTTATTAAAAATATTCGAATCGAATCGAATCGAATCAAGCCCATCATGTACGTTTCTTTTTTGCTGCAACCCATATTTTCTATCCAATATGCCTGGGCTAATAACTAATGTCATCCAATGAGCTAGGGCTAATAGCTGGTTTGGAACTGAATTTGAGGCCCAAAGTACATTGAAAATGGTTTGGGCTAAAAGTTTAAGTGTTTTCTTTTGGAGACAAATACAATGTGCACGCTGTTGTTTAATAGGCTTTTCCCTTGTTAGGTTTGGAAGAAAGCTGAGGTTTTAGCTTAGCAGCGAGCACCACATAGCAAAGGCAAGGTGAAGATGGAGATGGAAACCCAGAAACCCTTTCAAGTTGACGTCGGAAATCTCCTCGCTTTTAACCCTTTTCACAACTTCCCTTCCCTCCCTACTTCCAGGTTCACCCTTTCAAAGAAGCTCCTTTCTTTTGATTTCTGGGTTTTTATTTTCCGTTTTCTTCTTTGGGTATGCTTATATTGGAATCAAGAAATTTCTTGGGGGCGATGGAACTTTCTGTAAATTTTCTACCTTGATTTTTATTTTTAAACTTTTTAAGTTATTTGTTAGGTGGTGCTATTGATATTGGAATCATGAGACTGAGTTGAGAGCATGGGAGAAGACAGGAATTTATTAAAGGGTATTATTTTTTCTAATGGTATTTTAGAGGAGATAATTATTTATAAAACGGTGTCATTTTATTTATAAATGAGTGTTAATTATATATTTTTTAATATTTTTATATACAAATTATATAGAAAAATATAAATCTTAAAAAATTGCACGCACTATAATGACTTATTGTTGTACTCACGTTATAACAAATTTTGTAGTTTCGTCAAATTAATTCTATATCGGTTGTTATACTTAAAAAATCTAATCTTTTTCTTTTCTTTTTTCAAAAAAAAAGTTTCACAAAGGCCTAATTTTTTGAGTTTAGGGGCTATTGCTTAGGGTTAGAATTTCAATGTTCGTGGTTTTTAAGTCTTGTGATTGATCTTAGTTTTGAGCTTTGCCTCGGCATCGAATAATTGCCCTAAAAAAATCTAGTTTTTTCCCCTTTTGTCGAAGCGTGAACTGTTCTTTGGATATCTTCTTATTTGATATGTCAAAATGAAGATGAATGGCCCCTTGTTTGATCTTCTCAGGGAACAACAAAACTGTTTAGAGGGAGAAGCAAGTTAATTCAAGGCCTTTTTTCAGATAGTTGTTTAATTTACCATCAGTAAATAAGATGTTGAATGGCCCCATTTGTTGTGTTTTTTCCAACAACAAAACTTCTTTTATACTAGTAGCGTCGAGCTAATGTATCGGAATATATGTATTCTCGAAAATCTAGTTGATAGCATCAACTGAAATGCATTGTTTGGTTGTGTTTTCAGCTTCCAAAGCCCAAACCTCCTACGAAATGGGAGGAGTTTGCTAAAAAGAAAGGTAATTTATTTTACCTATCTGAAACTTACATGGCTTTTTTTAGAATAAACATCGTTTTTCATTGTCTGAACTTTTTGCTTTTTTTCTTTTGAATATCTTGTAGGTATAAAGAAACGTAAAAAGGACAAAGTTGTATGGGATGAACAGACTGGTACTTGGAAGCGTCGCTTTGGTTATGATCATGTCAATGATGATAAAGACATACCCATCATTGAGGCCAAGATGACTGATGGTGAGAATATATTGGATTGTTTCCTTAAATAAGAATGTTATCTGTATTCGACTTTCTAATCACTACTACTGCTTTTCTTTTAAACTAGAATATAAAATGTCTTAGTAGGTAATAAATATATTCCATATTGAGTGATAGATAGACCTTTGATTCATAAGTTTACAAGTACTAAGAGGACACAGTGGATGTGTTTTATTTTTGTTGACCATGATTGTCTGCTTTTTCCAGAGCCAGGAGTGGTTCCTTTTGCTAAAAGACAAGATGATAAGAAGAAACGAGTCGAGAAACAAGAGAAGAATCGCCTCCAGAACTTGAAGCAAGCTGCAAAACTTGGTGCTTTGCCAAGGTTTTTTCTCATCATTTATATACGTGTAGAAATTGTCCTTATTTTCTGGAAGTAGAGATTTTACATTTCCATTTCCCCCTATCTCGATATGTTAATCATATTTGACACTATCCGTATAAGTAAGCCTCTTTTACCTTATTCTTCATGTAACAGTATTAATCCTGCTCCTGCCATTAATTCCCGTTCTCAGCCAGAACCTTAATATCTGAATCATTTTATCAGTTCAAGAGTTAGCCTACGATTTTACAGACCACGCTTATAGGAATTTGTTATAGGTATCAATGGGTTGCTAGAAGTCAACTTCGATCTCTTTTTTTTTTATAGTTATTTTTTGTCCAAACTGCTGTAGTTCTTCATGATGAAAGATCTGACAGGTTATATTAGCTTCCATTAAATAAACTAGATCAAGCTTTAAAGCTTGTCCGTCCACTTGTAACTTCCAAGAGGATACACTTCTGTTTGTTGCCTGAATCCTTGCTCCGTTTTCGTGTTGTTGGTTTAAAGAGTTTAGCTATTTGTTATTTTTCCGTTAAGTTGGTTTAACTTTAAATGGTTTGATGCAGCCATGTTCAGCTTGCTGCAACTTCTCTTCCCATAACAGGAACCCAGGTTCCACCCAAGAAAGTTACTAAAGATGAATTGGGAAATGTAGCGGGGATGGCTGCTACATCTACAGCCAGTGGCGGGAAATTTGACAGGAAGTTGCCCGGAGAAAAACCTGCTAAAAAGCAAGGAAAGCATCGCAAGGTTTGAACTCTTGGACCTTTTAGCCTTTGTTTCAATCTAAAAGTTCCTCTTAAATTATAATGGCATGGCATGCAATATTTTTCTTCTGCTTTTCTTCAGTTCTTACCAGTTGTTGAAGGATCGGGGATAGGCTCACGAGAGAAGGAGCAAACCGAGAACGTTCTAAACAAGCTAATCTCCAAGCATTCCCACGAGATACTCAACGTTGGCAAGGTAAGTTCGAGCCATGCAGTTTGGTCACCTGGTGATAAACTTGTCTTACAAGTGGAAATTTGTTGATAATCTAAGCTATTTGTTTTGTTTTTTTCGGAAATCAGGCCGTTACAATGTATAACGTGAAAAAAGAGAAGAAAGCTAGAAAGAGAAAGAATCAAGAAGGGAAGTCATCATCAACCATGAACAAGTTGAAACCCAAAAAGCAACTTCATAAGAAGTCTGCAAAGAAAGGACCCGAATCTTCGAAGAAAAGGAAGGCAAAATAAAATTATTAGCCGTTACGACATGTTGGTAAGCTTGTAGAGATTTTGGTTAGATACTATCACAATTTTGTTTACTAGAACAATAGAATTCTTTGTACCAAAAGTTCTATTTGTTGAGACACGTTCAAGTTTTTACATTAACAGCACATATCAGTTCAAAGGACCAGGTTACCGGTCCAATTTGAAATGTTTGTTCGATACTTGGTAGGGTTTTATATAAGTTTTGAGAATAGGTTAGGGTCGATACGATGGTGATGCTGCAGCTTGCATTTAACGGTGAGCGGAACTGGATTGTAAACCAGAACTTTAGTAGGGACTATCCCAGATATAAAAGATAGGGCTGAGAAGATTTTAGAGGACCCCTCATGAGGATAACTACTCGCTTTCGGATTACCTCAAAATATAAACGATTGGTGATAAAAGTTTTCATTAGAAATAATGAAAATGAAATTAGTTTTCAATAAAGAGTGAAAATGAAATGAATTGAAATACGTGAGATCGAGGCTATGTTTGGTTTCAGAAAATAGTGACTATTTTAAAAAAATGTTTGTTAAAACTTTTGAAAAAGAATTTTAGAAAAATAAAAATATCTAAAATTTGGAAAACAATTATATATTTTTCTTTTAAAAGTGTTTCGTAAATTAAAAAAATATTAGAATACAAGGTTTTTTTTTTATATTTAAACTACTATCCAATATTCAAAGTAATAAAGGATTATAAATCGGAAACATTGAAAGTTTTAATCTTAAAAAAATAAATACATTAAATTTCAAAGGTCTGTGAAATAAAGAAAATGAATAACCCATCAAAATAAAAATAGAAAATATTTTTAAAATCAAATGAACTTTAAATATTTTAATAAAAATCAACAAGTGTTTGCTGCATTGGTAAGACACATTACACTCTCAAAGAGAGGACACGAGTTCAAATATCAGAGAACACATTGTTGGGAGGAGCAACTTCGCACGCCGAACATAAATTGTAAGATAAACATACATATTACCAAAAAAATATTTTAATAAAAAGTTAGTATTTCATACTTTGTCTATAAAATACTTTAATTTCATAAGTAGTGGTTAAATATTATTATGTATTTAAAATTTTAAAATCTTTCCTTTGAATCTTATAACTCTAAATCTTAAAATAATATCATATATATATATATATATATATATATATATATATTCTCATATGTAAAATATTTTTTATTGTCGATGTATGAGATAATAAATTAAAAAAAATATTATTTTTCTTCTTTTTACTTTCAAAATGTTTTTTATTGTGTTTGGTAGAGTTGATAGTTCTCAAAAGTAGAAGTTTTTCACTTGTAAAAATGTTTTTGATGGTTATTGTTGAATTTTTTTTAAAAAAATAAAGATAATGTTGATGGAAGATTTTATTTTTTTTCGTGTCCTATGAATTTTCATGTGTTATATTTTATTTTGTAATTTTTTTTATAAATATAATCTCCAATTTTTCTTTATGTCTGAAGTGTATTTTGTTTTACATTTATTATCTTTAATAAAATCTAGCTTTTATCTCAACAAAATTTAATCACAGCTATTTAGCTCATGTGAACCTTCTTTTTATAGTCTATGTATGTGATAGGCTAATATACAGATGGTTACTGACTTATACCGAGGTGATAAAGTCAAAAAATATTTATTAAATGTTTAATTGAATAGTCACTTTAATTTTTATTTTTTTGAAACCTTCAACATTTTATTTTAGGTAAAAACGGTCCATCGACGGATAAAATTTGTTAGAAAAATAATGGTAAACAGTTTGAAATGACTTAATAGAATGATAAGTCAGTATTTTATATAATTTTTTAAAATTATTTTTTGACTGATGTAACTTTTTTTAAGTCAACGCATTTGTTTATATGATATTGCTATGTCAGTGTGCACTGCCATATAGATTTGTCACGTCATTTCAAGTCATTTACCGTTAGTTAACTGATAGTTTTCATCCGCAAATGGGTTATTTTAATCCAAAATAAAATAGGGGTCAAACTGACTATTCAGTTAAATGTTGGAGATTTTTTTGCTTTATGCCTATACTGAGATTTTCATTAAATTTTTTAAGTATTATAAAATGATCGTTCAAACTGACTATTCAGTTAAATGTTGGAGATTTTTTTAGCTTTATGCCTATACCGAGATTTTCATTAAATTTTTTAAATATTATAAAATAATTGTTCAAAATGATCGAACTGTTACAAAATAATTCTTTCAACTTATCAAAATTTATCGAAAGTTTATCATAAGTATAGACCATTTTATAATTGAATAAAAGTTTTAAATTTTTTTTTTAATTTTTTAAAATTCAATGATAAAAAAATATTTTAAAATTTAGTGACCATTTGTGTATTTTATAACCCTCCATATAAAAAAATTAAATTTATATTAAATACATCAGCGGTGAAAAAAAATTCTACAAGTGCCTAAGCTTAGGGTATAGGGATTCAATTTAGAATTTAAAGATTTATGGATTCAGTTTATGAGTATAAAATTTAGGGGTTGTTGTCTGAATTTAGCGTTTAGTGTTAAAATTTAGGATTTAAAGGTTAAAATTTAGGTTTTAGAATAGGCATAAAGTAAAAAAAATACCCACAATGTTTCACTAAATAGTCATTTTGACTCATATTCTTTCTTTTGAGCAATTCAACCCTCACCGTTTTGTTTTGGGTCAAAATAACCCCTCTACGGATGAAAATTATTAAAAAACTGACGATAAACAGTTTGAAATGACTTGACAAAATTATAAGCAAGTAGAAAAATTATTTTATATTTTATATATTTTTATAAAATTATTTTTTGATTAATGTAAATTTTAAAATTTGCCTATATGATACTATCGTTTAAAAGTTTGTCCATCATTTCAAGCCATTTAATTTGACTGAAGTTTTATTCCAGTTTATAAATGAACGATGATTGAATTAAAATTTAAATTTTTTGGCTTTATGCATTTAGAGTAATACGTTAAAGATTTAGGTTTTAACCTATAAATTATAAATCATAATCACAAACTTTAAATTCTAACCACAAACTTTAAATTCTAAACCACTAAATGTAACTCTTTAAATCTCTAAATATTAAAATTAAGGGACTTGTGAAATAATTAACCATAATACTTTGTCGACAAGATATTTTCTTCGCTGGTAAAATTAAGGTCTCACAACCCTCGTGAAATTGTGACCGTTTCTTCCCACTTGCAGCAAAGGAACCGCCTTTTACAGCAAATGGTTAGTCCGACCCCGACTCTTTGGCCTTCATTCATCAGCAGACCAGCACAGCCACAGCTCTCTCTTTCTTCTCCCCTCTCTCTCCCTCTACACTCCATCTTTTGGCTTTGGAGAAACACAGAGAGAGGAAAAGAAGAGAGAATCTCAAATACTACCCTTTTGTTCATGCACCCATTTCTTTCTTGTTTTCCTCTCAATTTTCCTTCTTTCTTCACCCATTTTCATCACTTGCAGAAAACCCATTTTTTTAAAACTTCATATTGCTTTAAATGGCTGAACAAAGTTTACCAGTTCCTGAACTTGGCAACAAAGATGTGGTTTTTAATGGTTCAGGTATAAAGATTGAATCTTGTTTTCCTCGTAAGAGAGTTGGTTTCAAAGCACGCGGGTGTTTTGCAAGTGTTAATCAAGCTGGGATGGGATTTGCCATCTCACCGAGCCCTCCGATTCCACTTGAAAACACTGCGAAGCTTCATTATGCAAGTCTACACGCACGGTTTGTTTCGATTTCCGAGCCAGGGTTTCAACTCGACACGGTTCCACATCTGGTTTTGGATGATGAACTCGAGATTGCTGAGAGGTTGGTGGACAAAAGGAAGGAGAAGAAGAAGGGGTTTAAGTTGAGAATTAAGATCGGGAATGAGTCGTTCTGGAGGTTGTTGAGTGGGGCAGTTGCCGGTGCGGTGTCGAGGACTGCCGTGGCTCCATTGGAGACCATAAAAACGCGTTTGATGGTGGGGAGTTTTGGGAATTCTATGGCTGAAGTGTTTGATAAGATCACCATGACTGAGGGGTGGAAAGGCTTGTTTAGAGGCAATTTTGTCAATGTCATTCGAGTGGCTCCAAGCAAGGCTATTGAGGTACGTGGTTAGGCACATGATTTTATGTCAAACGATACAAACTTTTATATTTAGTAAAATTTTATGAAAATTTAAAAAAATCGAGATTTAACACCACTGGGTTCATCCTTGTGACTAGGCACTTCATTTCTTTTAGCTTAGACTCTGTTAATTGCTTATTATCTCTTTGGATTATAGTAGTTGTTTCCACTGAATTGCCTGTACTGCTGTTGTCTTAAACACTGAACTCTTAACTTGTATCAAATCCTTTGCGAATTGCGCAGTTATTCGCATACGAGACGGTTAAAAAGAAGTTGACACCTGAACACGGAGAGCAGCCGAAACTCCCTCTTCCTGCATCGTTCATTGCCGGTGCCGCTGGCGGAGTCTGCTCGACGCTATTAACATACCCTCTGGAGTTGCTCAAAACCCGTTTAACTGTCAATGTAAGCATGAGCTTTGGGGGAAGAACTAATGAGCTAATTCTGCATCCAAAGTTCCAAACTGTATCTTTACCTGTTATAGCTTTGCTCTGATTGCAGGAAGATTACAAGAATCTACTCGACGCCATCGCAAAAATCGTTCAAGCGGAAGGACCGAGAGGACTATACAGAGGCCTCACTCCAAGTCTGATAGGAGTGGTTCCTTATGCTGCCTCTAACTATTTTGCCTATGACACATTAAAAAATGCTTATAGAAAAGCTTTTAAGAAGGAAGAGATTGGGAATGTTATGACCCTTTTAATAGGATCGGCAGCCGGTGCGGTCTCGAGTACCGCAACGTTCCCGCTCGAGGTGGCTCGGAAGCAGATGCAGGCGGGTGCTATTAACGGAAGGCATTGCCGCAACATGGTCGAAGCCTTGACGAGCATAGTGGAGAAAGAGGGGATTGCAGGGCTTTATAGAGGCTTGGGTCCGAGCTGCATGAAATTGGTGCCTGCGGCTGGGATTTCATTCATGTGCTATGAGGCATGCAAGAGGATATTAGCAGAGGAGAAAGAAGAAACTCCATGATTTTAGCTGAAATCTCATTACTTCAAAGCAAAGGTCCATACTTTTAGATTTTAGCATTTTGTGGTGCAATTATATGTACATATAAGATAATTTTTTTAATCCACTTTCAAAGAATTGTTCGTTCTTAGTCCATTTGGATAGAGTATATTACAAAATTAAGGATCAGTTTTCTGTTGTTTTTGAAAAGTATTTTTTAATTTTTTTTGGGTTGTTTTGTTTAAAATAAGAAAGATGGATGCAAATTGCAGGGTTCATAATTGTTTGACATCCTTCTGTTTTGAGTTTGGGTAATTGACTGAATGGTTAAAGATAATCATGCTATTTTATTTTTTAAAAGTTCAAATTTTAACATTTATTTTGAGAATATAATTATCTCTGTTTAATCAATAAATAATAACATTGTGCTATCAGGTTTAAAATGTGTGGATGAGCCCTAAATTCGGAGAAAGTCTGATCCCAGGATTTTGAAAATGAACATTTGATCCCTTTAAAATTCTCATTAAATTATATTTTTTTATATTTTTAATTAATTTTCATGTTAAAATTTTTAGAAGTTACTCATTGAATTGTGATTGCTCCAAATTCTTCAAATATTCATTTTAATCCTTAAAATAAGTATCTAAAAAGAAATAAAAACTACTCCTATATCATTTTTCCTCTTACAAATTTATAATTCAAATAAGGCCTTAAATGAGAAAAATTCATTTTTAACCCTCTTAAAAATTATGAATTTAATTGAAGTCTTTTTGTGGAGCCCGATATCTTTAACCGAATTGCTTGCCAAGTGGTTGAGAAATGGTAATCTGGGTGATGGTGGTAGAAGCAAAAGGATAAAAAAAATTACACACAAATTTAGAGTAGTTCGACTTTCTAACCAAAACTTATGTCCAGTACCTTAGCTTCCTCACTAAAAATTTCAACAAATTCACTAAGAATTTCTTCTCATTTTTTAGGTTAAGGAGACAACCATTACACACTCGAATACCTTAGCTTCCTCACTAAAAATTTCAACAAATTCACTAAGAATTTCTTCCCTTTTTTAGGTTAAGGAGACAACCGTTACACACTCAAAGCTTTCTAACCAAGGCTTGAGTAAACCATCTTTTATAAAAAAAAATAGAAGCAAACTTGTAAAACATTTCAAGGTGAGTTGTTTGCGCTCTTAAGCACTCACTCAATCCTAAAACACAGCAAATATTAAAATGTAAGCTCACAAATGTTGTTTATGAAAGAAATAAAAATTTGAGCACTAAGACATCTTTTAATCAAATGATTGTCGATTTGAGGATCATTAGTTTGTTCAGATGCGTCTTGAGGTCTTTTATACTCTCAATTGAGTTTCTAACCGTTGGAGATCGTTAGGATTGAGTTGGAGCCGTTGGGACCTTTATTTCTCGCAATAAATGTTGTTCTGAAACTGTCTGTATCGGTATACGATACACCATGTCAGTACGAGTTTTTCAGAAACTAGCCATTATGCTGTCCTCAGCTTATGCGTATCGATACGTCTTTGCGCGTATCGGTACGGTCAAGCCTATAAAAATAAAACGTACCATGTTGACTGCGACTCCCCGTCCAAACCTATAAAAATAAAACGTCTTAAATCACCACAATACCTTGGTTTTTTCTTTCACCTCCCTTATCCGATGTTTAATGATTTTAAACATCAACAATTTTTTTTAAAAAAAATCTAGCCAACTACATGAAGAATTTTATTTTTTAAATTAAGTTCCTAATAATAAGTATTGAAAAAAATTATAATAAAAATATTAAAAAAATTGAGTCTCTAAAAACAAGTACCGAAAGAAGTTAAAGTGTAAGAGTATGTCCGTAGTAACAAATATTTGGAGAAAATTAGGACCCTAATAACAAGTATTGAAAAAAATTGGACCCCTAATAATAGATAGGGTAAACTACTTAAATGACCACCTAACTATGGGGTGGTTCTAATTTGACCATCATACTTCCAATTGTGTTAATAATATCACTTAACTATTTAAGTGGTATGTGACAGTTATCATAAATTTATAATTATATATTCGGTCCTCGTTATGTATACATTCTATCAATTTGATCTTAATTTTTATTCAATCCACATTTCACCTGATTGGAGTAAGAAACTAAAAGCAAAGACTTGGCTTGGCAAGATTTGAACCCCAAGTGTTACCGGAGAAATTAACATGACCTTGCCACTAAGCCAAATATGACAATTATGAAACTTGTTTTACAGGGACAGTAACTTTGAACAACAGACCTTTAAACCTTAACCAGTTACCAACACCAGTGGCTTTTGGGTGGAACAAGTTAAGCCTTTGGAATCTACCATTAAGCCCGGGAAATGCAACTTTGTGAATGAAAATGTTAATCGGTTTATCAATTACTTTTAAATGAATTTCACTCCTCCACTTGTAAATTGAATCCATTATTTTGAGATGTTGCATTTCAACCCCTCAACGAGAAAAACAAAACAACATTCAATTGTAACTTTGTGATGGAAAATGTTACTATAATTTAATCGGTTTATCAATTACATTGAAGGTTGTATAAGAAGTAGTTAATTCTTATTACTTTTACTTCTGAAGATCCTAGAAAAGTAGGTTCAAAGCTACCAGTTTTAGACAATGTGGGTGTGCTTTAACCTTCTCTATACGTAAACAACTTCTGAATTTAATTTTACACATATTTTTAAAACACACCTTAAAATTTTTCCTTTTAAACACATTTAAAAAAACTTTTTTCAAATGGTGATTTAATAAATAGTATTTGTGTATTCTAACCTAAAACAACCTATAACGATTTTATTTTATCAAAACATACATATTTTTAGTGAACATTGTTTTCTAGTCTAGAAAAGATTTCGACTCATTTTTCATTACAATTTTTCGAATAGTCTAATGATGATTACATGATAGTATTTGTTTATGGATATTCTTAACTCTTTAACAATGCACACACGCCTTACAAATATAGTGATTGAACTCATATCTCCTAAGATGAACATTATTCATTTTTTTACTAGGGCCAATTGTTAGGTTATTTTTCATTATAATTTTAAAAGGGCTTAATAGACAAATAGGTGTCCAAACTATGCCCTTTTTCCAGTTCAAATTATTTTGGGTCAAATAAGTGCCTAACATTTCATTTCGTGACTCATTTAAAGTTCTCCGTTAATTCTCACCGTTAAAGGACACGTGTCATCTCCTAAAAGTTCCAAAATTATATTAAAATAAATAAAACAAAATAAAAATATATCTTGAAATTTTCAAATATTCCCAAAATAGTCTCCAAATCTCTAAACCCCCAAATCTGACCATTCACGTCAGTGTTGGTCGTGTTGTCAGCGACGGAATGAAGCGCCTTCCTTTCGCCGAACAACTCACACGCCGTTCGTCGTTTGTCCTGTTGTCGTTCATCGCGAATCGTTCGAAGGAATTATTCGACAATTTCGATGTTTCGCACGGCATCGATGGATTTTCGGCGACAAGGTAGCGGGGGAATTGGTCGTGATGGTTTGGTGATCGATGTGGTGGGTGGCAGCGTGGCAATCGGCGGCGGAATCGGCTCAAATTGAGATTTAGATTTTGGGGAGTTAGGAATTTGGAATTTGGGGGCTGTTTTGTAAAATCTGGAAAACTTAGAGATTTTTAAAAATTAAGTAATTTTATTAATTTTTAATATAAATTTAAAATTTTTAGGAGATGATACGTATCATTTAACTGTGATAATTAATAAAGAATCTTAAATAGGTTACAGAATGAAACGTTAAACACTTATCTAACCCAAAAATAATTTAAACACCTAATAAAAATATAATTTGAACACTTATTTAAAGGTTAATCATTTTAAAAGCAATTAATAATAAGAAAAGTGGGGTTCCAAACACAATAAGTGACAACTGAACACGTGTCATCCAACGGTAGGCATCACTTATTAATGGTTGGAAATTTTCAATAAAGATGTCTTTTCTTCTTTTTCTTTTCATTAGATTTTTTTTTTAATTTTCTGAGGACATAAGCTAAAGTGATAGTTTTATAATTAAATGATTGAATTTTGGGTGCATGTGATTGAGAATAAGTATCCACAAACAAAAAGACACGTCAAATTCAATAGAGACACGTGTAGGTGTCATATAATGAGAAACATATAAAAACTGTATTATTTTATTAAAAAATATTTGATGTATATTTAGTTTAAATTTTACAAACAGATGTATTTTGGTATTTAGAGGTTTAACGTAAGTTTTAAATTTTATTTTTAAATATTTTTAAAATTATTATAAAATAATATTTTTTTATAATTTTTTTATTTTTTAATAAGATATACATATCGCAGATAAATATATTTAAACTCAAATTTTTTATAATTTATATCGTATGTCACTCAATTATTAATAAAATTATAAATAATTTATCTTATAAATGAGTCAATCGACCATTCAAAAAATGATTATAATAACATGTATTGTTATTAAAGATGAGCTTATGTTAATTTTTTAATTACAACCATTAATTA
>JAGYYJ010000415.1:0-76256 GCA_019671005.1 Hibiscus mutabilis | reverse complement strand
ATGAATACTCATGAATTAGAAGTATTGTTAGATGTTTAAACAAGTGATGTATAAATGAATTAGGTCACTTGATCATCAAGACTTTGTATAAGTTGAAGTAGGAAATACCAAAGTAAATTTAAAGACTACCTTGACAATTTATATGAAGAGTAGTTAATGAATACGATATGCTTGGCTATGACATACTTGTTAAAGATAAATTTGCTTACTGCCTTGCGTGACAAGAAACGTATGACTACGATATGTTTTGTAATGCATATTATGATATCTTATGTGACAAGCAATGCTTGTTTATGAGTTACTATAATAAATCAATTGAAGTGTTATGATTGGAATCTTGATCCTATGTTGTGTGATTATGTGATCATATTGGTTTTATTATGGACCTTGATTAGCTTTGATGAAAGAACAACAATAGGCTATATGTGGTTTATTATGTTGTTTTTAGAATTATAGTACTATCTCACTAAGCGTTAGCTTACTCTATTCCATTATCACCTTTCAGGGTATCAATTCTCCTGATTATCTATCGAGCTTGGATGGGATCACAAGTGTTAGAAAGAACATGTGTAACTTCTTAAGCACTCCTAGATGGTGGCACATAATTGATATGTATGCATTGGGCATTTAAGAGCATCTTTGATCATATATGTATGTATATATATATATGATTCTCTAAAAAGTGATTTAAGTTTGTAATGGGCCTTTAATTATTTCTTTGATTGCTTGCTGTTTATAATTTTAATGGTTAGTATGATTGAGTAGTTGCTTGATAGCTAAGCTATGCTGGAGAAATATTTGAATGGTCGCTTGGTAAATAAGTTATAATAGTTATGATGCTTAAAAGGGTTAAGATTACGATTGCTTCGTAGGACACCTTACATTTCGAATAAGATTAAAGGACATAAACAAAATGTTTGTTATGTTAAGATATGTTTAACAAAATTTAGGTTGTTTCATGATTTGAATCCTTGATTTGGTTGTCACGAACAAATGCTTAGTGAAAGTCCCATTGGATTATAATTTGGAAATGTTAAGCAATAGAATAATTTGTATGCTTCTATATATCATGTTTCATATGCTAAAAATTTGATGTTAAGGGGTAGCTCAAGTGCTTAGTGGTTAGTTCTATTTATTAATCAAGTAATATTATTATGAACTCACTCCTAATGCGGTTAGGCGAAAGAGTTTGGTATCTAGTTTTTGCATGGTCAGATATAACGATTTATTCCTAAGTATGTTTTACACTTTGAACCTAAGACTAAATACTTGGTAATGCCTAAGTAGACATTATTTGGTTTGAATGATTAGTAATCCAAGCACTTTGAATGAAAGAGCAGTTTTATAATTTAAAAAAAATGGTAACCGAGACTGTTTTGAATTAAGGTAAAATGCTGGATCCATCTCTTTGTTAAATCTGTTTCTATTGCTTGATTGATTGTAATTGAATTGTTGGAGCTTTCGAATGAACATGCATCTAGATTCATCATCTTTTAACATGTATACTAATTAATTTGGATTGATATGATAAATATGAATATAGGCTGGATTAGATATAGGTGTTTACAAGAGTAATTTGATAGATAAATAAATAAGCAAATTGGACTGAATTGGATGGAATTATTGTAGGTGATAAAAACTGCCCTGTTTTGTATTGGTTGACTAGGGACAGTTTGTTAAGTTATACATATGTTTAGGCTGATTTGAATGTACAAATTAAGCTGTATTGAATATTGGATTAAGGGGTTATGTTTACAAACAAAAAATAAATAAAAATAGACATTCATAATTGTAAAATTCTGTTTCTAAGGGTTGTTCCGTGTCAAAATGAACAAAATGGGACTATTTTTGAGTAGTTAGTGTACCAGAGAAAATTGGATCAGATCAGTATCTATGAGAAGTCATGGGGGACTGTTTTGGAATGTGTAAAAATGTATTTAAAAGCAAAGAGCAGGTTTATAATTGTAAAAATGGTAATCGAGACTGTTTTGAAGTTATAAAATGTATAAAATTGTTTGAACAATTATAAGAGTATGTAATGTCATTTGGGGCTGTTTTAAAACTGGAAAATTATGTACATGATACGAGAGACTGTTTGATGTATCTTGAAAATGTTAGAAGATTTTCCTTAATATATATATTTATGAGTTGTATGAAGTGAGATTGTTTTGAAAATATGCTTCCATGATGAATTGATTGGTATATTTACAAGTGCAGGCTGGATTATTTTGATGTATAGATGAGTATTTATGTGTTATGGATTGACTTGCTTGATTAGGAACATTAACATCTGAATTGAATGTATGAGTGCGTAGGTATGCAATGGGTTGTTAGTAAGTAAATTTTTTGGTGTTGCAGTTTTGATAATTAATCTAAGGTTGCATATTATGATTAGGAAGAGAATAGTCTCTTGAAAGCTAGGGAAGGAAATCCTTGGGAGTATGTGAAAATGAGGATTCAGGTATCCCGTAACTTCGAGATATGAAGTAAGTGTAGTGTTAAAGTCTCGGAATAGAATAAAAGCTACTCTGAACATTTTGTTACTTAAATTGTTTGCTTGTTATCTAAATTAAGCATTGTGAAGCTAAGCTTGGAAAACAAGGTACGTTGCTTAATGATTAAGCTTGCTATGAAAGTAAGGAACATTAGATTATTGAATGGAATAAAGAATGTTTTGTGGTAGATGCTATGCATAAAAAATAATAAGAAAATTTAGATTTTGTGATTTATGATTTTTTTGACCTTTTGGTTATGAACATGAAAGATAATATGAGTGTATGTTTGAGCTATAAGTTAAACCGTATGAATATGTATTTCGAAATTCATATACAGAGCAATGCTCACAACATTCAGTATGCTATATGATATGACACATGATTCATGTTTATTTGAACATGGGATTAAGTTAAACCCGATCTGATAAGATAAGAATATGTGTAGCCTTGATCTCAAGTCCGTCTTAGGTATAGTTGACATGCCATAGAGCTCTCGTGTTTGGGGAAGGACTACGGTCTTTATATTGGCGACAGTAGGAGGGAAGTTTGTGGTCACTTGGCGACAGTAGGAGGGTTTGACCGGTTGATGTGATCCTAATCAGCACCAACCTCCTCCATGATTTGTTAACACCGTTGAAGGGCTTTGAGATTAATTCTAAGGGAGTTATACCTTACTTTATATTCTATTACCTCATTTATGCATTATATATTATACGCATGCTTTTGCATATTGATATGTGATTTGTCATCTTAGTCCACATCTTTATATCTATTTCTAAGTTCATTTCAGCATGTCTAATCATAATGCATCTTATGTTTAATTTATGCATCTAATTCCATTGTTTATTTGAATTATACAGGGGCATGAGTAAAGGACACAATCAATGGTAGCTTGATTTAGCTCGTGCAATCCAAATTTAGCTCGATTTAGCTCAAGAACGTTCAATTTAGCTCTGATTAGCTCACGAAGTCCAAAGGCAGCTCAAGGACCTAGAGAAGCATGCAAAAGGAGAGCTCACAAAGCTTCAGGACTAGTTCACCTAGCTAAGGGCAGCTCAAAATAGCTCAAAACAATTTCAACTTTGAGCTAAGAACTTCAACTAGCTAGCTCAGCTCAATCCAACTCACACCTAGCTCAATCAGCTCATCTCAGCTCCAGCTACCAACCCCAGCTCAACAACCGAAGGGCATGTTCCTTCCCAATCATCATGGCCAGTCATCCTTGGAGGGAAATCTGATTTTGGCGCCAAAATGAAGAGTTCCAACCAACTCAAGGGACATCATTCTTCATTAGGCAGATTCATCACGTCAGTCAAATTGTTTGCCGTTTTCAATCAGGATCCAAGCATAATTAGGTTGTGAAGTCTTCATGAAACTTGTTTTCCTATCTCTTAACTTTCCAACTCATGTTGAATCGCATCAATCCAATATCGGGAGCTCGAGATATGTCCAGATTATCGAAGGGAGTGCAGGCTAGAGTTTCATACGAGAAGTTGCAACTTTTTGAATAGATGCACGAGGCTTTGGAGGGAGACATGACAAATTGCTTCAATCCTTTCATTCATCTCTCTTATATTCACGATTGGGACAATCAAAGCTTCTCTCAACAAAGCGATTTGGAGAGTTGGAGCGTATAATGTGGTAATCTGAGCAAAGGAAGAATCAAGTAAACCTACCTTTTGTATTTTTGTTTTCTGATAAAAAAAGAAAGCAAAATTAGAATTCCATCTTCTCAAGGAATTCGAACAAATCAAAAAAAAAAGAAGAAAAGAAAAAGGGAATCAAAGAAAAAAAAATCAAAAATTAGAAAAGCACAAGGTGATGAAGAAAAGCACAAGACAAGCAAGCAACCGACTCGGAGAAGTTCCTCATGTTTGATTGTTCACGATCAGTTTGTAAGTAAGTTTGGTGGTAACAAATCTATTTTCTTATTTCTTTTCATTTCTTCTATTCATTTTCTTATTTCTTTCATTTCAGTCCCTTAACCTTTTTATTTCCTTTCTTTAACCTTATTTTCTTTCCATTCCTAGCCTAAACCTTATTTTGTAGCCCAAACGCCATAAAATCAAAGAAAAGTTTGACAGGTTTGAGTTAGTTCTTTCAACAACTTGTGTCGAGAGATATAGAGTGGTAAAAGGCAGAGAGTTGTGAGCACAGAAGGGGAAGTAAAAACCAAATTCCCAGAGTGAAACACGAGTGATCTGAGTGACATCTTTCTTCCTTGGAGTGAACAGTGAGGATTTTTGTGAGTGTGCTGTGAGGTTCATTTATCTTTTATTTTCACTAAACATGTCATAGGATTCTTTCAACATTCCATCAACCTTAAAAGGAGGAGAAAATAAAATCCAAGACATGCCAGATGATCTACAATGTTCAAACGTTTTTCAAACACATTGTCATGTTCAAGGCAAAGTGTGATTCGTTGTCATAGATGGTGGGAGTTGTACCAATATTGCTAGCACTTTGTTTGTCAAGAAACGTGGTTTGACAACAATGAAGCATCCAAGTCCATACAAGATTCAGTGGCTTAATGATGATGAAGAGATCACTATCACCGAATAAGTTGTCATTTCCTTTTCCGTTGGAAAATGATACATGCATGAGCAGGGTTAAATTACTCAAATTGGACAAGAAGCTGAATTTGTTCGATGCAAACAATAATGGCCAAAACAATGCACGCATAGGAGGTCAAAACCGATGCATCTTGGACAAGAAACTGAATCTGTTTGTGAAGTCTGGAAAGTCAGCTAAATTGCGACGAGTTTTCGGATGGGATCCAGGCATTTCTGGGTTGAGTTGTCTCCTAACAAATTGTCCGTCATTCAGTTACCTTTCCAACGCATCTTGAAACGCGTCAATCGGATATCGGGAACTCAAGATACGTCCAATTTACTGAAGATTGCGCATGCAGAAAACTGGATACGTGATTATTACGGGATTTTATAAAATTCAGCCCAAAAGCTAACATATAAGGCTTTGGACGAATTAAACTTAGCCCAATATAATTATTATGATTTAAGTTGATGTTTTTAGGGTTTTATATAGTTTAGGAACCAGCCACCCAGCCCTTATCAGCTTATCACTTGCCTTATCACTCTATTCCTTGCCACACAAGCACAAGGAGTTTAAAGGCTGTTATTTTTTTATTATTTTTAATCAGACTAGGTTTTCCTCGTTTTAGTAGAAGTTAAATTACTTTGTCTATCCTTCACCTATAAAAGGATGAAGCCTCCATCATTGGAAGACAGATTTTCTTTGATTTATGAAATATTTAGTGAGTTTATTTTTGCAAGTGCTGATTACTTGTGCCTTCGAAGTCTTCTTCAACATAAGTTCGATGAGTTCTTGTGAGGGAGATCATCTTCACACTATTGCTTGCCTAGATAATCGCGTCTAGGAGGGTGGGTTAGAGCCGCTTGAGGTTGCTTGCTTAGATAATTGAGTCTAAGAGGGTGCCGAGGACAAAACAACATCAACAATTCATAAGCCATCTTCATCTTCAACCTTCACACCATCTTCCATAATTCCATAAACAAAGCTGGAATTTTCAGATTTGTTTTACCTATCTTCTTCTTAATCTTTTCTCATCTTTTTACTTATATTCTTATTTCTTAATATCTAATCCTTCATATCGTCTTTCTTTCTTTAAATTTCCAGCCTTGAATCTGAAAAATTAAATAAAATCCCTTCTCTTTTCTCTTGAATTTTCAGATCTGCCTAAACTTCCTTGATTGAGTCTAGAGCTCCTAGTTCTTGCAACAACTTGATTGGAAGGCTTCCAAATCCAAGATTGCGCTACTCTATCATGGATGAAGCAATTTGTGATGTGGCATCCATGCATACCAGCCATCTACTATTATTGGGAAGGCTGTGGCAATACGATAGACGAGTAGTCCATGATGGATTCACCAATTGGTACTCTTTCCCATATAAAGGCAAGAAGATTACATTGACACCTTTATTGCCAAACCAGATGCTTCAAGATTAAAACCACCTTAAGGAAAGCATTGAAGCCATGAAGGAGAAAATCGAAGGGAGTTCGAATGTAGATCATTTTGAAGAAAAACAAACCGTTGGAGTTGAAAATGAAAAGAATGAGATCGGAAAAGAAGAAGATGAAGAAACACATATTTTATCTAACCCTACTTTTTCTATTCCCTCTTTTGTTTTGCAAGATATTCCAAAAGACGTATCTTTTCAAATTGATGATTCAAAAAATATGTCCTTTGAAGAACTAATGGATGTGACTTGTGGTGATCCACCATACATAATTCTTGACGTTCCAAAAGAAATGTCACTTGAAGCTCCAAGAGATGTGTTCGTTGACATTCCAAGTGCATTTTTCCAGTGATGAAGATGATCTACCCTCAAAGTCCTTCAATTAAGAAACGGGTTTATACTCTAAGTATAAGTTCTTTCTTTGAAACTTTGAATACACTTCCATCACATCCATTTCCTTCACCATCCGAGCAGCCCCATCACTTCACCATTTCATCCCTTTTTTATCCTTTCATTCATACACCTCACTACCATACTTCTGCACTCTTATATTATCCTTTCATTCTTCACTCAATTTCTTCAAAAAAATAAAAAGCATTCGGAGGACAAGGCTTGCTTCATTCTCAATCGGGACAACCAAAGCTTCTCTCAACAAAGCGATTTGGAGAGTTGGAGTGTATCACCGGTACCATGGGTACCTTTCTGTTTCTGTTGGCGACATTTGGTTGGGGATTCGAGTACCTAGGTTGATGCTTGATTTCAAGGCTATGTTAAAATTTCATAATGAAACCCAAATAAATAAATTGAATTGATACCTTATAAGATAAGTAATGATATGCCATTCTATGATAAAATTGAGAACATGAGATTAGAAGTTATAATAATAAAGAGTTGAGATAACTTGTTTGTTAAGTAATATGCTTCAAATGAAAGTTTGGTATTCTTCTCTAATATGCTTATTTGCTTCGAATGGAGGGCAATGTGAATAAAAATGCGTGTGATTAATAGTAAATTTAAAGATGAGTTATGGTACTTTGCTTAATAAGCAATGTAATTCCAATGGAATCCAAGTATTTAAATGAACATATATATATATATATGCTTCGAATTGAATTTGTTTGTTGGCATGAATTGATTGTTTACGTAATTGATGTTTAAATGGATTGTCATATAAGATATGTTATTGAATGATTAAATGAAAGTTTGGCATTCTTCTATAATATGTTGTTGGCATGAACATATATATATATGGTTATTGAATGATTTTGTTCAAATGGATTGTCATATACGATATGTTATGCCTTGAAACTTTTGTGATAAGTAGTTACACATGAGATATGTTATGCCTTGAAACTTTTGTGATAAGTAGTTACACATGAGATATGTTATGCCTTGAAACTTATGTGATAAGCTGTTACATATAAAATATGTTATGCCTTGGTAATTTATATAATAAATAGTTACATGTAAGAGATGTTATGCGCTGATAACCTATGCGATAAGTAGGTTATGTAGACCTAATATAGTTGGTAAATTATATGAGAAGAAACACACGCATACGTGATGCTATGAATTGAAATCTTGTAGACTGTTGGTATGTAAACAAGTATGTATGTTCGCATGTGTTACTGGACTGTTTTGAATAAAACTAAAAATACTGGACTCTTTTGAATAAAACTGGAAATACTGGACTGTTTTGAATAAAACTGAAGATACTGGACTGTTTTGAATGAAATTGAGTATACTGGCTGTTTTGAATAAAACTGGAAATACTGGACTATTTTGACTGAAATTGAGTATACTGGACAGTTTTGAATAAAATTGGAAATACTGGACTGTTTGAATGAAATTGAGTATACTGGACTGTTTTGAATAAAACTGAAAATACTGGACTGTTTTGAATAAAACTGAAAATACTGGACTGTTTTGAATAAAACTGAAGATACTGGACTGTTTTGAATGAAATTGAGTATATTGGACTGTTTTGAATAAAACTGGAAATACTGGACTGTTTTGAATAAATTGAGTACATTGGACTGTTTTGGAATATAAATGTAACACATGTTTTGAGAACTAATTTGGGTATAGTATAAATATATATTAACTATTTTGGATGTATAAATGTATATACACATTTTGGGGACAGGTCTATATATAAAATAAGTATACAAAGACTGCTTGAAGGTATAAATGTAAATACTTGATCGTGGACGGTTTGAAATAAAATATAAAAATCATGGTTTGTTTCGAATATATAAATGAATACTCATGAATTAGAAGTATTGTTAAATGTTTAAACAAGTGATATATAAATGAATTAGGTCACTTGATCATCAAGACTTTGTATAAGTTGAAGTAGGAAATACTAAAGTAAATTTAAAGACTACCTTGACAATTTATATGAAGAGTAGTTAATGAATACGATATGCTTGGCTATGACATACTTGTTAAAGATAAATTTGCTTACTGCCTTGCATGACAAGAAATGTATGACTATGATATGTTTTATAATGCATATTACGATATCTTATGTGACAAGCAATGCTTGTTTATGAGTTACTATAATAAATCAATTGAAGTGTTATGATTGGAATCTTGATGCTATGTTGTGTGATCATGTGATCATATTGGTTCTATTATGGACCTTGATTAGCTTTGATGAAAGAACAACAATAGGCTATATATGGTTTATTATATTGTTTTTAGAATTATAGTACTACCTCACTGTAAAACCCAAATCCTAGCTTAGAAGTATTGGAATCAAATTGCATAAGTTGGTAGCTTAATTGAATTTAGAATTAAGCTAAATGAAATAGTCAAGGGTCTAATTGAAAGAATGAAAGAATTAAGTGACCAATTTAAAAGTGACTACATTGAATTAAAGGAGAAAGATGGGGAATGCATGCTAAATTTATCATTTCCCCTAATGCCCTTGATTAAGTTAATATTAAGGATTAATTAAGGGGCATTTTAGACAATGCACAAATTCAATAACAAGGATTTGTTGTTGTCATCTTCTCCATTATCTTTGTTTTGGCCAAAAAAAAAGAGGAGAGAAAATAGAGAGAAAGAAGCTTAGGAAAATCAGCCATTGAAGAGAAAAAATCAAGCTTGCATGTGTAGGAATTTTTCATTGAAATTAAGCTAGAAGCAAAGTAAGTGAATTTGAAGAATGAACACTAGGTTCAATGCTGGAAATTATGTGTTCATGATAAGTGAAATAAGCTAGGTTGCTGGAAAATTGAAATGTGTTGTTGAAGTAAGAATTGAATGAACAGAACTTAAAATTGAGCTATGGAATTAATGATGATCATGAATAGATATTGTAAAGAAGGTGTTAAACAAATTGAATTGTTAGCAAACAATGCTGTAAATGAAGGATAAGAGTATGAACATAGTTATGTAACATAGAAAATGTTTTGTGAATTTGAAATTGAGTAAACATGCAAGATTAGGCTTTGTAACCAACTTGCCCTGATTTTACAGCCTTGTATAATGGATTAAAATTGACTCAAAATGTTTAGGATATCATATGAATTGAATTATAAGGCCAAGACATTGGTTAAAATGAATTAAAGGCATTAAAATGTAATTAGATGCAATCTGCCCATAATTGCTCTGTTCTGGGCAGTCACTTTGAAAATTAACCAAAAATTGTATAGATTGAATTCAGGGCTAAAATTTTAATGACATGATCCTTATAATGTCTATTTTCATTGGGTAAAAATATAATTGAAAACTGGGTCCTATACTGAAAACTGTAAATAGGAATTGCTGGGCAGTGTAAATGCTCTGTCTTTGAACAAGAAACTGTATTAATTGGTTAAGAAATAAAATTCAAGTCTTACATGGTATTATAGGAAATTTTGTTAGCTTTCCAACGGTGTATAGAAATCGAAATTCCGACATACGGATTAAAAGATATGGCCATTTAAAGATACAGTGTGCAAACTGTCAGGCAACGGTGTCCTGGGCAGTTTGGGACTGTTTTTGCACCTAAATGCAAACTGTTTCCAAAACAGTTTTGGGACATTGTAATCTATCCAATTATGTCTTAAATGAAGTAATAACAATATGGAATTGAATTGGTAAGAAATGCTTAAAAAGAAGCATAAAAACAATAGCTAAATGTTAGGTAAAATGTGATAACATTGCTACTATGATTGTGTGATATTGTGTTTGTTTTGATGAAATGTGTATATGTTATGCTTGCTAGATCAAGGGCAGCAGGTTGGGGAAGAAGAGGATAGGAGTGGACATCCCAAAGCTAGAGGCAAAGGGATTTAGATCCAAGATAGTTGAATTGCTAGGAGTATTGTGAGTGTAACTATCCTTAGGGTTGGGACATAGGTCCTAACCAACCTTGTTATTGCTTAAATGAAATGTCAATGGCATGTAACATGACTTAAAGTATATTTGACTAATTAAGGGAACAATGAAATGTATGACAACTTGATTGATGCCATGATCTTTGTGTTTACTTGGGTGTTAAGAAAATGTAATCAAATGCTTGTCATGTGCATTGCTTATGCCTAAGGTATGAAATGGCATGCTTGCTTGGAGAATAAGGTACACACAATGCATACATATGCTTGTGTTGTGAATGTTATACATGGTTGATAGAATCGAATGGTATGGATAGTTATGTATTGGGAGTTAAGACTCCATAAGCCTAAGGGCTTGGCCTTTGAATGGCATAATGTTATATTGAATTATGAAATGTATAAAGCTTAAATGAAATGGATAATCAACAACCTTGGTAGCTAGTTTGATAGATAGGAGGGTATGCCTTAGAATCTTGAGCTCATATTGGCACTACGGTGCATATTGGCACGACGGTGCATATTGGCACTACGGTGCATATTGGCACTTCGGTGCATATTGGCACTACGGTTTAAAGAATACTTCAAGAGGATATCTTGGGTTTGAAACAACTCTTGAGGCAAGCTTAAAGGTATGAATTCATACTCTTTGTATACTCCTAGTTTGGTGGCACTAGATTTTGTAATAGTTAGCCTAGATCATGCATTTGGGTATGTGTTTAAGACTAGTATGTGTATTGTTTTGATGGGCCTAACATGTAATCAATTTGGATGATTCAAACTATGTATGTGACTTGGTTGATTTGTATATATAAGATGGCATGATGCTGCGCATAATATGATAGTATTGCAATGCTTGTTGAACCTTGTATTAATCGAATGCTAAACTAGAAATGGTATGATCATGCATTGTTTCCTATGGCTATTGGATGATTCGGCTATATCAAGTTTGAGACGTATATTAAGCATGCATTAACAATGTACAAACCAAATATTCTATGAAATGAGATGTCTTGGTTGTAAAGAAACAAATGAAATGGACTAAGGGGACACTAATCATTAAAATAGGATGCTTAAACTTGTAAAGATTGGAAATTGTATGCTTGTAATGATCATGTTGAATGATTGAATAAGTAGTTTCTTAAGATGCAAGTAAGCTAGTTAAAGTAAGTTTAGTGGTCACCTAGTGTATTCGAATAAGGTGCATGAAATTGTAGTAAGAATGAAAGTTATACCATGTTTAATAGTAACTTAAAAGTGAAAAATGCCACACTTGTGCTTGTTGCTTGAATGATATATGTAATTTGATTGGAATAGTAATGTGATAATAGTAACTTAGGTTATAAGTATGAAATGGAACAAAATGGTACCTAAAATAGTATGCTATGTATGTTGGCTGTTGTTTAATGTAGATTGCTTGAATGTATTGTTTGTATTGAAAGGTTTAGGTTACTTGTGCATCAAGGCAAGTAATTTTGAGGTTACTTGTTCGACAAGTAACCTATCAATTGCTTTGTTTTCTTTCTGGTAACGCTTTAGAATCGGGTTACGACTAACCCGGGGATGGGGTGTTACACTCACTAAGCGTTAGCTTACTCTAATCCATTATCACCTTTCAGGGTATCAATGCTCCTATTTATCTATCAAGCTTGGATGAGATCACAAGTGTTAGAAAGAACATATGTAACTTCTTAAGCACTCCTAGATGGTGGCACATAATTGATATGTATGCATTGTGCATTTAAGAGCATCTTTGATCATATATGTATATATATATATATATATATATATATATATATATATGATGCTCTAAAAAGTGATTTAAGTTTGTAATGGGCCTTTAATTATTTCTTTGATTGCTTGCTGTTTATAATTTTAATGGTTAGTATGATTGAGTAGTTGCTTGATAGCTGAGCTATGCTGGAGAAATATTCAAATGGTCGCTTGGTAAATAAGTTATATTAGTTATGATGCTTAAAAGGGTTAAGATTACGATTGCTTGGTAGAAAAACTTAAATTTTGAATAAGATTAAAGGTCATAAACAAAATGTTTGTTATGCTAAGATATGTTTAACAAAATTTAGGTTGTTTCTTGATTTGAATCCTTGACTTGGTTGTCACGAACAAATGCTTAGTTAAAGTCCCATTGGATTGTAAATGTACATATACATATTGATACGGAAGCCAAGATCCAAGAATTACCTCAAAATCTAGGAACCCTCTAGATCACAATTAATCTAGCAAACTCACTAATATGATCCGAGAAAACCCCAAACTCCACGTTCAGCAAACCGATAATAAAGCATGATCTTGATGTAGAAAACGAGATAGGATGAATTTGACGGTGGCGGTGTTGGATAGATTTGTCCTTGGCACCCTCCTAGTCGCAATTGAATAGGCAAACACATGCAAAGGGCACGAATCTCTCCGATGAATGGATGATGACGAGATAGATGTTGTAGGATATTTTGTCCTCGACACCCTCTTAGACGCGATTATCTAAGCAAGCAACCTCAAGCTGCTCTAACCCACCCTCCTAGATGCAATTACCTAGGCAAGCAAGAGTGTGAAGATGATCTCCATTACAAGAACTTGACGAACTTACGTTGAAGAAGACTTCTGATACGAAAAATAACAAGGAAAATCTATCTACCTTGAAAATAAAATGGCCCATGGCCAAAGGTGATACGAGCATGAGAGGGGTCAAAATAATCATCTTGGAAAAGAAGTTGAAACTGGTTTGCAAGTTAGAAACATCAGTCAACTTGCGAAGCATTTTTGGATGGGATACAAGCATTTATGGGTCACAACATGTCTTCTTAAAACTTGTCCGACTGCAAATTAGCTTTCCAACGCATCTTGAAACGCCTCAATCGGACATCTAGATCTCAAGATACGTCTATTTTAGCGAAGACAGCGCATGCAGACATTCCTATACGGGATTAATGCGAAATTTTTGGATAATTACGAATTTTCAAGATTTTATTTGATTATTTGTAATTTAAATCAACATAGGATTCTACAATGTCTATTAGGATCAGATTTATTTAATTAAGATTTTATTTTTAGCATTTATTTATTATTAGAAGTTACTTATCTAATTAGGAGATTAGATTTTAACATTTATTTATTGTATTTAATTCCTAAGTTTAGTAGGATTAAAATTTCTCCATGGCCCCCACATTGTAACTCAGATTTCATTGATTAATAAAAAGTTCTCTTTGGAGATTTTAGTATTCATTGAGTTTGCAAGTGTTCGGTAAACTTGTCTAGAAGCCATCTTCAACATAAGATCATCGAGTTCTTGTGAGGGAGATCATCTTCACACTCTTGCTTGCCTAGGTAATTGCATCTAGGAGGGTGAGTTAGAGCCGCTTGAGGTTGCTTGCTTAGATAATTGCGTCTAAGAGGGTGTCGAGGACAAAACAACTATCAATTCATCACGCCATCTCCACATATTCAAGCTTCCTCCATTGACGCCACCACCATAAGCAAATCTGAATTTTTAGATTTGTTCTTTATTTTGGTTTGTTTGATTTTTGTTTTTATTTGAATTTGCGCTACTCTATCATTTGGTATCGGATTCAGGTCGTTCTTGATGATGTCATTGAGCAACGTATTGGATTTTACCCTTTTGGGGACTCGATGTCATTATTGTTGTCGACTAGATCATTCAGGGTATGATTGTCCAGATAAGTTTTATTTTCCAGAAAAAATTTTGAGAGATATGTTGTCTGAATTAATTTCTTCTAATGATATTGAAATCCGTGATCCGGAGCATGATCAAGAAATTTGTTCTTCTAAAGAACATGAGGAAGACAATACCATTGAGAGTTTAACCTTGCCTATTGATGAGGAAGAAATTATAAGTAGTGTGTTTGTTTCCAGTGACGAACCTACTATTACGATTCAAGATGATCATCAAACGACAAACACCAACGAAAGTACCTTACAATCAAAAGGTATCATTGAATGTTTTTAGAATTCTATTTATGCTTATTCCTCTTTTAGCATTAATAACAATTTTGAAGATGAGAATGAATTACTTTGCGACCAAAAGAACAATCGTGATGATCCCAATGAGAAGGAACTTGTAAATTACATTGCAAAAAGAGACTCTGCAAAAGGATCCTTCAAGACATCTTCTCTTCTATGGTACTTTGATGAACTTCCTCCATTTATCGATCTAGATTCGAGGGCGAATCTTTTTGATTAGTGGGGGAATGATACGAGCATGAGAGGGGTCAAAATAATCATCTTGGAAAAGAAGTTGAAACTGGTTTGCAAGTCAGAAACATCAGTCAACTTGCGAAGCATTTTTGGATGGGATCCAGGCATTTATGGGTCAACATGTCTTCTTAAAACTTGTCCGGCTGCAAATTAGCTTTCCAACGCATCTTGAAACACCTCAATCGGACATCTGGATCTCAAGATACGTCTATTTTAGTGAAGACAGCGCATGCAGAAATTCCTATACGGGATTAATACGGAATTTTTGGATAATTACGAATTTTCAAGATTTTATTTGATTATTTGTAATTTAAATCAACATAGGATTCTGCAATATCTATTAGGATCAGATTTATTTAATTAATATTTTATTTTTAGCATTTATTTATTATTAGAAGTTACTTATATTTATTTATTATTAGAAGTTACTTATCTAATTAGGAGATTAGATTTTAACATTTATTTATTGTATTTAATTCCTAAGTTTAGTAGGATTAAAACTTCTCCATGGCCTATATAAAGGAAGCTTCACCCACATTGTAATTCAGATTTTATTGATTAATAAAAAGTTCTCTTTGGAGATTTTAGTATTCATTGAGTTTGCAAGTGTTCGGTAAACTTGTCTAGAAGCCATCTTCAACATAAGATCATCGAGTTCTTGTGAGGGAGATCATCTTCACACTCTTACTTGCCTAGGTAATTGCATCTAGGAGGGTGGGTTAGAGCCGCTTAAGGTTGCTTGCTTAGATAATTGCGTCGAAGAGGGTGCCGAGGACAAAACAACTATCAATTCATCACGCCATCTCCACATATTCAAGCTTCCTCCATTGACGCCACCACAATAAGCAAATCTGAATTTTTAGATTTGTTCTTTATTTTGGTTTGTTTGGTTTTTCTTTTTATTCGAATTTGCGCTACTCTATCAAAAGGTTTTTGCAACTCATAAATTCATGATGTTGTTCTTATTAGTGAAGCAAATATGCCTTTAAATAGGCTACAAATGAAGAGTTCAACTTAAATTAGGAAAAGTAAATATAATAATAAAATAAATAAACATATTTTATCTAATCTAAAAAACTAATAAATAAATAACAAATCTAATCCTAAATCATCTAAATATCTTCATAAAGAATACTAGATTAAATTTAAGTACAAATAATCAATAAAATTATTGAAAATTCGTAATAAATAATATTTCCCGTGATAAAACCGTATAGAGATTTCTGCTCGCACAGTCTTCACTAAAATGGACATAACTTGAGCTCCCGATGTTGGATTGATGCGTTGGAAAGCTAAGAGACAGAAGAATATGTTTGAAGAAGACATGTAGACTCAGAAGTGCCCGGATCCTATCCGAAAATTTGATGCAAGTCGGCTGAAATTCTAGACTTATAAAACAGCTTCAACTCTTTGGCTACAATGCATCATTTTAGCCCCCCATACATGTATCATCCCCCTGTTGAAAACGATTCGTCCCGAATCTTAAGAGTTGTTGATCACAACCTTCAAGTCTCTTGAGATGTCTCCAAGAATGAAATATTAAAACTATGATCTATATAGAGAATTATATATTTTTTCTTTTTTCTCAACTACTAAAACAACAGTAAAAGATAATTGTTTCAAACAACTAAACTAAGGCTCTGATATCAATTGATACGGAAGCCAAGATCTAAGAATTACCTCAAAATCTAGGAACCCTCTAGATCACAATTAATCTAGCAAACTCACTAATATGATCCGAGAAAACCCCAAACTCCACGTTTAGCAAACCGATAATAAAGCATGATCTTGATGTAGAAAACGAGATAGGATGAATTTGACGGTGGCGGTGTTGGATAGATTTGTCCTTGGCACCCTCTTAGTCGCAATTGAATAGGCTGGATTTGGAGGCCTTCAATCAAGTTGTTGCAAGAACTAGGAGCTCTAGACTCAACCAAGGAAGTTTGGGCAGATCTGAAAATTCAAGAGAAAAGAGAAGGGATTTTCTTGAATTTTTCAGATTCAAGGCTGGAAATTTAAAGAAATAAAGACGAGGTGAAGGATTAGATATTAAGAAATAAGAATATAAGTAAAAAGATGAGAAAAGATTAAGAAGAAGATAGGTAAAACAAATCTGAAAATTCCAACTTTGTTTATGGAATTATGGAAGATGGTGTGAAGGTTGAAGATGAAGATGGCTTATGAATTGTTGATGTTGTTTTGTCCTCGGCACCCTCTTAGACTCAATTATCTAAGCAAGCAACCTCAAGCGGCTCTAACCCACCCTCCTAGACGCGATTATCTAGGCAAGCAAGAATGTGAAGATGATCTCCCTCACAAGAACTCGTCGAACTTATGTTGAAGAAGACTTCGAATGTACAAGTAATCAGCACTTGCAAAAATAAACTCACTAAATATTTCATAAATCAAAGAAAATCTCTCTTACAATGATGGAGGCTTCATCCTTTTATAGGTGATGGGATAGACAAAGTAATTTAACTTCTACTAAAACAAGGAAAACCTAATCTAATTAAAATAATAAAAAAATAACAGCCTTTAAACTCTTTGTGCTTGTGTGGCAAGGAATAGGGTGATAAGGCAAGTGATAAGCTGATAAGGGTTGGGTGGCTGGTTCCTAAAGTATATAAAACCCTAAAAACATCATTTAAATGTTAATAATTAGGTTGGGTTAAGTTTAATTCGTCCAAAGCCTTATATGTTAGCTTTTGGGCTGAATTTTACAAAATCTCGTAATAATCCCGTATCCAATTTTCTGCATGCGCAGTCTTCAGTAAATTGGACGTATCTTGAGTTCCCGATGTCCAATTGACGCGTTTCAAGATGCGTTGGAAAGGTAACTGAATGAAGGGAAATTTGTTAGGAGACAACGCGACCCAGAAATAGCTGGATCCCATCCGAAAACCCGTCGCAAGTTAGCTGACTTTCCAAATTTCACAAAAGATTCAGTTTCTTATCCAAGATGCATCGTTTTTGACCTCCTATGCGTGCATTGTTTTGGCCATTATTGTTTGCATCGAACAAATTCAGCTTCTTGTCCAATATGAGTAATTTAACCCCGCTCATACATGTATCATTCCCCCACTCCTCAAAAGGATTCGTCCTCGAATCTAAATCGGCAATGAGAGAAGAATCATCAACTTCAATTGAAAAGGCTTCTTTGTTGTATGTGGAGTGATCTAATTGAGCTCCTCTCAATGGTTCAACAAAATCATGAAAAAATTAGACAACACTACTCGAACATTTGTAATGATTAGTCAAAACAAAATCACTCGTCATGTTCTTTTTCTTGTCTTTTTCTTTTGGGCTTTGCGTGACTTTTACCTCATATGTATTTTCACTCACCAAATTTGGGCCATTAATTTGACTTTTTTCACTCTGGGCCTCTTTATTCTCAGTCTTTTGTATCTCACATCCCATATCCCTCTCATAAAATTTATCATCAATGTACAATTTCTGTAGAGGAGAAAGTGTTTCTAATGAAATGATAGGACAAGAATCAAATGAAGGGTTAGAATTACACTTACTTTCTTCGTGGGGAGGTGATGAGAGTATAGCAAGTGGACCTACTACTTCACACGAGGGATTATAAGCATTGTCATCTTATCTAATGTGTCCACTATCACTATCCTTTTGTTTGGGAGATGGTTCTTCTCCAATATCAACATTTGCACAAATGCTAGAAGTAAAAGTACGAAGAGAATCATGTGTACCTTCTGGTTTTGGGATGTCTTCATGGTTGGTTGCTTTTGTGTGGTCAATTGATTCAGCCTTTTGCGCTTCCAATCTTTTTCGTTTTATCCTCTCACACTGTTTTTTTTGCTTTTGCTATTTCTTCATCTACTTTTTCCTGCTCTATTGTAGCAAACGAGAGCTTCTGGCCTTGGTGCACAACCGAGTATCCATTTGTATTGATTCGATGGACAGTGCCCCGATCATTTTTCCAAGGTCTTCCTAATAGCAAGTGGGTGACTTCCATAGGAACCACGTCACACCATACATCATCACAATAGCTTCCAAGAGTAAAAGAGATTAAACCCTTGAAGATGATACGGCTTAGGGTGTTCTTGGCATGGTAGTTCGAGTGCATCAACAATGAAGCTACTCACTAAGTTTACACGACTATCATAATCAATAATTAAAGAACATAGATTACCTTGTATCTTATATCGTGACCGAAAAAAATTTATTGGTATACGATAACGAGTGTTGAAAAGAGAATAAAACATCCTAATTGCTTTAAGAATCCAAAGAAAAGGTTAGACACCAATAGAATTATAGTTGCAAGGAGAAAGAAGAGTATGCAACTTTTAGTCCTACTAACACAAGGAAACATGAAGGTGTTAGAAGATGTGTAAGAAGCAATAAAAGCTAAAACAAGCGAAAACTAATGGCTAAGAATGAAAGAAAATTAGAAAAACCCCGAAAACCCTAGAACTTTGCAACAACTTGATCTACTTCATTCGAGGTGTTCCCGATGTCAAAAAATTCTGAAATTTTATGTGGTGACTCCTCCAAAGGTGTACATCTGATCTGGAAATTTTCAGCTCAAAATTAGCAGTTTGAATTTGACGAATTTTCCCTAATTTTTTAGTTTTTCACCCAAAAACGCCAAAATTCTTGTCAAGAATCGTCCCAAATCTGATACCAAATGATAGAGTAGCGCAATCTTGGATTTGGAAGCCTTCAATCAAGTTGTTGCAAGAACTAGGAGCTCTAGACTCAATCAAGGAAGTTTGGGCAGATCTGAAAATTAAAGAGAAAAGAGAAGAGATTTTCTTGAATTTTTCAGATTCAAGGCTGGAAATTTAAAGTAAGAAAGACGAGATGAAGGATTAGATAATAAGAAATAAGAATATAAGTAAAAAGATGAGAAAAGATTAAAAAGAAGATAGGTAAAACAAATCTGAAAATTCCAGCTTTGTTTATGGAATTATGGAAGATGGTGTGAAGGTTGAAGATGAAGATGGCTTATGAATTGTTGATGTTGTTTTGTCCTCGGCACCCTCTTAGACTCAATTATCTAAGCAAGCAACCTCAAGCGGCTCTAACCCACCCTCCTAGACGCGATTATCTAGGCAAGCAAGAGTGTGAAGATGATCTCCCTCACAAGAACTCATCGAACTTATGTTGAAGAAGACTTCGAAGGCACAAGTAATCAACACTTGCAAAAATAAACTCATTAAATATTTCATAAATCAAAGAAAATCTCTCTTACAATGATGGAGGCTTCATCCTTTTATAGGTGAAGGATAGACAAAGTAATTTAACTTCTACTAAAACAAGAAAAACCTAATCTAATTAAAATAATAAAAAAATAACAGCCTTTAAACTCCTTGTGCTTGTGTGGCAAGGAATAGGGTGATAAGGCAAGTGATAAGCTGATAAGGGCTGGGTGGCTGGTTCCTAAAGTTTATAAAACCCTAAAAATATAATTTAAATGTTAATAATTAGGTTGGGTTAAGTTTAATTCGTCCAAAGCCTTATATGTTAGCTTTTGGGCTGAATTTTACAAAATCTCGTAATAATCCCGTATCCAATTTTCTGCATGCGCAGTCTTCAGTAAATTGGACGTATCTTGAGTTCCCGATGTCCGATTGACGCGTTTCAAGATGCGTTGGAAAGGTAACTGAATGAAGGGAAATTTGTTAGGCGACAACTCGACCCAGAAATGGCTGGATCCCATCCGAAAATCCGTCGCAAGTTAGCTGACTTTCCAGACTTCACAAACAGATTCAGTTTCTTGTCCAAGATGCATCATTTTTGACCTCCTATGCGTGCATTGTTTTGGCCATTATTGTTTGCATCGAACAAATTCAGCTTCTTGTCTAATATGAGTAATTTAACCCCGCTCATGCATGTATCACAAGAACTTGACGAACTTACGTTGAAGAAGACTTCTGATACGAAAAATAACAAGGCAAATCTATCTACCTTGAAAATAAATTGGCCCATGGCCAAAGCTTTTTGCAACTCATAGATTCATGATGTTGTTCTTATTAGTGAAGCAAATATGCCTTTAAATAGGCTACAAATGAAGAGTTGAACTTAAATTAGGAAAAGTAAAGATAATAATAAAATAAATAAACATATTTTATCTAACCTAAAAAACTAATAAATAAATAACAAATCTAATCCTAAATCATCTAATTATCTTCATAAAGAATCTTAGATTAAATTTAAGTACAAATAATCAATAAAATTATTGAAAATTCGTAATAAATAATATTTCTCGTGATAAAACCGTATATAGATTTCTGCTCGCACAGTCTTCACTAAAATGGACATAACTTGAGCTCCCGATGTTGGATTGATGCGTTTCAAGATGCGTTGGAAAGCTAAGAGACAGACGAATATGTTTGAAGCAAACATGTAGACTCACAAGTGCCTGGATCCCATCCAAAAATTCGATGCAAGTCGGCTGAAATTGCAGACTTATAAAACAACTTCAACTCTTTGGCTACAATGCATCATTTTAGCCCCCCATACATGTATCATTCCCCCTGTTGAAAATGATTCGTCCCGATTCTTAAGAGTTGTTGATCACAACCTTCAAGTCTCTTGAGATGTCTCCAAGAATGAAATATTAAAACTAGGATCTATATAGAGAATTATATTTTTTTTCTACTTTCTCAACTACTAAAATAATAGTAAAAGATAATTGTTTCAAACAACTAAACAAAGGCTCTGATACCAATTGATACGGAAGCCAGGATCTAAGAATTACCTCAAAATCTAGGAACCCTCTAGATCACAAATAATCTAGCAAACTCACTAATATGATCCGAGAAAACCCCAAACTCTACATTTAGCAAACCGATAATAAAGCATGATCTTGATGTAGAAAACGAGATAGGATGAATTTGACGGTGGCGGTGTTGGATAGATTTTTCCTTGGCACCCTCCTAATCGCAATTGAATAGGCAAACACCTGCAAACGACACGAATCACTCAGATGAATGGATGATGACGAGATAGATGTTGTAGGATATTTTGTCCTCGACACCCTCTTAGACGCGATTATCTAAGCAAGCAACCTCAAGCGGGTCTAACCCACCCTCCTAGATGCAATTGCCTAGGCAAGCAACAGTGTGGAGATGATCTCCATTACAAGAACTTGACGAACTTACGTTGAAGAAGACTTCTGATACGAAAATTAACAAGGCAAATATATCTACCTTGAAAATAAAATGGCCCATGGCCAAAGGTTTTTGCAACTCATAAATTCATGATGTTGTTCTTATTAGTGAAGCAAATATGCCTTTAAATAGGCTATAAATGAAGTGTTCAACTTAAATTAGGAAAAGTAAAAATAATAATAAAATAAATAAACATATTTTATCTAACCTAAAAAACTAATAAATAAATAACAAATCTAATCCTAAATTATCTAAATATCTTCATAAAAAATCCTAGATTAAATCTAAGTACAAATAATCAATAAAATTATTGAAAATTCGTAATAAATAATATTTCCCGTGATAAAACCGTATAGAGATTTCTGCTCGCACAGTCTTCACTAAAATGGACATAACTTGAGCTCCCGATGTTGGATTGATGCGTTTCAAGATGTGTTGGAAAGCTAAGAGACAGGCGAATATGTTTGAAGAAGACATGTAGACTCCGAAGTGCCTGGATCCCATCCGAAAATTCGATGCAAGTCGGCTGAAATTCCAGACTTATAAAACAGCTTCAACTCTTTGGCTACAATGCATCATTTTAGCCCCCCATACATGTATCATTCCCCCTGTTGAAAACGATTCGTCCCGAATCTTAAGAGTTGTTGATCACAACCTTCAAGTCTCTTGAGATGTCTTCAGGAATGAAATATTAAATTAGGATCTATATAGAGAATTATATTTTTTTCTTTTTCTCAACTACTAAAACCAAGGCTCTGATATCAATTGCTACGGAAGCCAGGATCTAAGAATTACCTCAAAATCTAGGAACCCTCTAGATCACAATTAATCTAGCAAAATCACTAATATGATCCGAGAAAACCCCAAACTCCACGTTTAGCAAATCGATAATAAAGCATGATCTTGATGTAGAAAACGAGATATGATGAATTTGACGGTGGCGGTGCTGGATAGATTTGTCCTTGGCACCCTCTTAGTCGCAATTGAATAGGCAAACAGCACGAATCTCTCCGATGAATGGATGATGACGAGATAGATGTTGTAGGATATTTTGTCCTCGACACCCTCTTAGACGCGATTATCTAAGCAAGCAACCTCAAGCGGCTCTAACCCACCCTCCTAGATGCAATTACCTATGGAAGCAAGAGTGTGGAGATGATCTCCATTACAAGAACTTGACGAACTTACGTTGAAGAAGACTTCTGATACGAAAAATAACAAGGCAAATCTATCTACCTTGAAAATAAAATGGCCCATGGCCAAAGGTTTTTGCAACTCATAAATTCATGATGTTGTTCTTATTAGTGAAGCAAATATGCCTTTAAATAGGCTACAAATGAAGAGTTCAACTTAAATTAGGAAAAGTAAAGATAATAATAAAATAAATAAACATTTTATCTAACCTAAAAATAATAAATAAATAACAAATCTAATACTAAATCATCTAAATATCTTAATAAAGAATCCTAGATTAAATTTAAGTACAAATAATCAATAAAATTATTGAAAATTCCTAATTCATAGATACATATAGCATTCAAGGTTCGAGGAAGAATTCTAAAAGAAAATCAATCAAATATTTTTCCTAATCGAACCTATACTTAGAACACTTGAAAGATTCACATGATACCCTTCAATTAAGGTTCTAAAACAAGAAGGATGATAGATGGTTTACCCTTCTTCACTTAGAGATTGACTTTACTTAAGAATTGAATTCGGTTCTTGATGAATTCCATAGCAAAAGCTTAAGTTCCTCTCTCTCTCTAGCTAAGTTCATTTTTGGATTAAAGGTTGAAGAAGACTCTTGGAGCTAGTTTACCGAATCCTTTCATCCATGTGTTCTATGTGTACACTTCATTTGCCAAGTGTTAAAACCCCTAATCTTTAGAGTTTTTAGCATGCAAATCATTGGCTTTATGCTATTTAAATTTTAGCCCTTAATGAATTGGTTATCTAATTCATTCAATTTTCAATTTAGTCCAACCCGTTTAATAGAACTAATTATTTTTAGTTCGGTAAGGATCAATTTATTAGTTCAATAGAGCGTACTTCTAGACTGGGTTTTGGGATATTACAACATCCCTCTTACTGTCGCCACATAAGGACTATTGTCCTGGACCATAGTCCACCTGAAACCTGACCTCTAAGGACTCTATGGCATGCCAGCTATACCTAAGACTGAGTCGAGACCAAGGCTTTCACATTTATCTTATCTTATTAGAAACATATTGAGCATAGCTCATATCATAAAATCATATCAATATCTCAATACCCCATTTCAATTTGGGTAAACATTCACCTCATGTGAATTTCTCATTGTCTCATTTGTCTTGATTGAATGACATCATAGCCAAGATCACTTCAACAAGTATCATATATATATATATATATATATATATATATATATATATATATATCCCTTATATTCATGTTATTAAGTACACATAAAGTTTCTCATGACCAAGAGTTGTACTCCATTTTACATAACCAACATTTTCAATCATATATTTATATATAACTTTCGAATCTAATAAACCATTCATAGCATATCAAGTATATTCAACTATAATCATGCTTTCAACAAATTTCTCAAAAGTACTTACCTTGTATCCAAGCTTGCTCAAACATAGCACCATTTATCTTTAAAAGCAAGTAAGATCAAATTTAGAAGAAATAAAGATGCTCGGGATAGTTTCACTCTATCCCAAGACTTTAAACTACACTCACCTCTTATCTCGAAGTTACGGGATACTCGATACCTTAACCAAAACTTGCTACTTATCCAATTCCTTCCTAGCTTCTTCTTAGTTCTAAGTATAACAAGAATATAATTATATATATTAGAATCAATTCAATCTTTCAAACATTCACCAAACAGAGCAGCTTATACTCATATACATTTGATCACTCAAAATCAGTCCATTTACTTTCAATTTCAGCAATTTTGTCCAGCCAACATATATACACACAAATACATATCAAAATCAGTCAATTTACTTAATGTATACACAAAATTCTGGGCAGTTTACATGCACCTACTTACTAAACTATTCGGTTTACATACATCTTTGTTGTTCATTCCAAAACAGGGCAGCATGCATACATGTATTTTCAAAACATTAAAATAGTCCCCTAAGATTCATAAAGTCGAAATTCTGCCCAGCTTTCATAAATACACAATTCCATGGTAAATCAGTCCATTAACATATATTTATTGCAAAACAGTCTCAAACACATCAATATAAATATACTCATGGGCAGCCTTAAACCTATTAATCTCTAACTAACTCGATGACTATAATAACAACCTGATTTCATACACATTTAATCATTCAAATCTGTCCAGCTTTGTACACATTTTCACTTAACATGGCATCCTATATTCATATACATTCATGCACACAAAACTGCGCAACATGCTTGTGCATACATTTCTATATGTTAAAGCTGTCCAATTAATTTTTATTAATCACTCAAAAACAGTCCCGAATTTGTACATACAAGTACATATAAAATTCCTTTAGTCCCACATTTTAATCATGCGTATACATAATTTCTTTACACCATTACAAACACCAACATACATGATAAGAAATCTAATTACCAAACTTGCTAACATATACTTGAGTCATAGATAGTTACTAGGATTCAATCAAATTTAACTTTCAAGTAAGAGTAATAGAAGAGCATCATCACCTTGCTCTCCAAGTACAACCGATCCTAAAGCTTAGAAGTTGGCTAGGATGAAGCAATCTTGTTTAAAATTTTCAAAACTTTCTCTCTTAAAACCATGGAAGTTTCGGCTTGGAGATGAAAAGGACGAGAATGGGGTTTTTAATTCCAAGTGGCCAAACCCCCTCCTATCTCATGTCTTTCTCCTTGTGCCATGTGTGCAAGACCTCACCATCTCTTTCTTTTACCATGCAAACCAACTATTTTACCTATTAATCGAGTTAGTCCTTTTAATTATTCCATTATATTCTTCTTGACTTCAAATTGAGTCCCAATTCACTTATTAATCACATAAGTGATTTATTTGCAACAATTTTAACCGAAAGTCAATTTGTAGCAAGCCTCAAAATCAAAATTCTCCATATAATTATTTCCTTCCATATACATTCCACAACCATAAGATACTACTATATTTCTTACCACATAGGTTGGTTATTTTCCATAACTATGAAATTACTCCCAATTAAAATTACATCAATTTGGAAAATAGGGTCTATTACCTACCATAAATGAGATTGCCATATGCCATCTCAAATTAATTATGGATTTAATTCCCTTTTTAATACAAATTTTAACACAAAATTTACATACATATTATAGCTATAACTCTTCTATCGATATTCTCGACCTTTTTACCTCTTTTGATTTTGTTAAAATATTAAAATTTGCCAACGTTAAGTTGGGTATCATGTCCAATTCTTAAATTTCCACTTAACAATTATTTTGGCAACAAAATTAACTATCATTTCGACTATGTTCCATTGGCCTATTCGATTAAAATTGAACTTGTATAATCTTATAATTAAATTAACTTGGGTAACTACTCTTAAACTTTATCTAATCAATTCACATTTTCCCATTATTACTTACTTTACAACGTATCCCTTTTGGACAACTCTAAATTGTATCTCAATCATATTTATCCCCATATTTATTTCCTCTTCAACTATTTACTCTTTCCCCAATCTTAAAATAACCTCATTTCAATTAGTTTCATCCTATAACTTCCTTCAATTCAATCTATATTTGGAAACATTTCATCTTGTTCCTAATTTCATTTATGTCTTCCTTTGCCCAAATTTCTTTCTAAATTAACTACTTATATAGTGAAGTTATTTTCGAGAAAAAATGGATTGGATTTAATTTTCTCTAGCATCCACTCACAATTGTGCTTTATTTTTAAAGCTGGGATGAGCAGCGGAAAAAACTCTCGGCGGAGGTTGACGTTCAACCTTGCCGAGGAAAATGTTAACCCTATGTTGGAACTGCTAGGGTCTTGGTAAAGCCCTGGCAGTTCAAGCCTTAAAACAAGTTGTCACTAAGATAAATCCTGATGTCTTATTTCTTTGTGAAACTCGTCTAAATAAGTAACATTGTGAAAGACTCCGTATTACTCTAAGCATGTTCGGTTGCTTGCCGGTTGAAAGTAGCCCATCTTGCTCTAGTCTAGTTTCATTATGGAATAGTAAAATAAATATTGATTTGCTTTCGTACTTGGACCATCATATCAATTCTATCATTCATACAAAACACAACCTAATTCCACTTTTCAGGAATACATGGTTATGTAGAAACAAATAAAAAAATTAAAACTTGGCAATTAATTGACTCTCTAAATTCTTCATCGCCTCTCCCTTGGCTAATAGAGAGATTTAAATGAAATTCTATCTGACAATGAAAAACAAGGCGGTTTCCGTCGAGCACGCCCACAAATTAACAATTTTAGGGATTGCCTATCCCGAAATAATTTGTTTGATTGCAAACTTAAAAATGGATGGTTCTCTTGGACTAAATCAGGTCCAAACACTCCAACTATTCTTGAATGCCCCGATCGTTTTGTCGTAAACACTGATTGGTTTAATTCATACCCAATGTATTGTGCAACCTCTGAATTTCATGCAAAATCTGACCATTGTTTCATTCTCATGGATACTAAATGCAACAACACTCACCGCTTGTAACCTTCTGAAAACCAATTTTGGTTTGAAAACTGTTAGGCAAATAACAAGGATTGTATCTCCATTGTCCAGGAAACTTGGTCAACCACCAATGGCTTTGCTATAGAAAAAATACAAGCAGTCGGTTCTTGTTTAAATGACTGGCAATCGTACTAGCAAATCATCTTTATAGCCCGTATTAATGAATTAAATAAACAAATTAATGCTTATCTACGCCATCGCCTTTCAAATGCTGAGGAAGAATATTATCTCGCAGCCAAATCAGAACTTAATCGACTTCTTGACACTCAAGAAGCATACTGGGCACCACGGTCTCGTACATCTTGGCTTGCCCATGAAGATAAGAACACATCCTTTTCCATGCTCGCGCAAATGGACGATGCAAGAAAAATAAAATAAAAGGCCTCTTCGACAATAATAATATTTGGCAAGATAACGAGGAAAATATTATGGGAGTTGTTGTAGACTATTTCCAGAATCTTTTCTCATCTTCCAACCCAATTATCTCGCCTCAAATTCTTAATAACATTAACACCACTATTACCCCTGCTATGAACGAAGCCTTGACAAGGCCCTTTACCCAGAAGAAATCACTCATGCTTTTTGAGATATTAATCCAAGGAAAGCTCCTGCTATTGATGGGCTACCCAGTGGGTTCTACCGACAACACTAGCACACAGTATGACAAGACGTAATTAATCTATGTCTGGATCTTCTTTCTGGAAAAGTAGACATGTTAGAGATTAACCGCACAGTTTTGGTCTTAACCCCAAAATCAATGAGCCAACTACAATGAGACAATTACGCCCCATTAGTCTTTGTATGGTAATTTATAAGACTGTTGCCAAAGTGCTTGTTAATCGTATGAAAGCCATCATCCCATGTTGTATCAGTGATAACCAAGCCGCTTTTGTTAGAGGAAGAAACATCACTGATAACATCCTAATTGCCCATTAACTAATACACTCCCTCAACATGGGAGATTCAAACCTTTTTCAAGGCGCGACCCTTAAATTAGACATGGAAAAGGCATTCGATCGAGTGGAAAGGTCAACTCCTTGGCTGTCATCCCACGTGATGTTAATCATCTGAAATGTTAAAAAGATGACATCTTGATAATTATTATCCAATTCTGGGAAGTGAAAATTCATAGTTTAAGCGTTCATTTGGCCCTTTTGGGAGGTGGGAAATGATTAAGGATTATAGTTCCTAAAATGAATAAGGAAAACCTCTCATCTTTGTATTGCTTTCACTGTAACCAAATCCCACCATTTGTCTTGGAAATAAGCACACACCTCCATTGTTGTCTTCAACCTCTAGCTCAAGCACACACCTCTCCTATTGAACCCCTTAAACTCAAGCTTTCTTTGCTTTAATAGTTTCATTGTATAGCTATTGGGTGCGTAAGTAGAAACACTCAATCTATTATTGATTCCATGGATTATTGAATGTCTAATTTCAAGTTATAATTCTCAAGTCAAACCTTTGTTTCTCAAGTTTCAATATATGAATCTATTCCATAGCTAATTGCTATTCTAAGCTTAGAAATGAATATCGATATTGTTATATTAATTGTAACAATTTCCTATTGATCTTCCCTAGCTCAAGAGTTGGAGGAAGCTAATCCATCATATCCAACAAACGCTAGGAAAAAAGGAATTACGATCCAAGAGCCATAGGAGCTTTGAAATTCAAGGAGAGTGTAGTCGGAGTCTCGAGAGTTGGCTAGATGCCATCTCGAATAATTGATTATCACTTATTGTATTACTAACCATTGTATTGATGGTTTTTGCATAAAACCCTATTGAAAGTTACATAGGTAAGATTGGGTAAGTATTGCATTGAAATCATGTCCGAAACATCGTTATTGATAGAGTAGCGCAAATTTGAATAAAGAGAAAAACAAAACAAACCAAAATAAAGAACAAATCTAAAAATTCCTTTTTAAGCTATTGAGTATTGAATGTTGAATATTGCTTATTGTTATTGAAATATTGATATATGTTTATTGCTATTGAAGTACCATATCAAATCATTATTACTGAATCATTGCTATTGATCCAATGTTATGGAATTATTGCTATTGAACTATTGTTATGGAATCATTACTATTGATACATTGATATTGAATCTTTGATTATCGAACCTTGGAATCAAGAGTATTGGATACAATTGGCAGGCCATAGAATTCATGAGCTCATTGGTACGGGTATAGGGTACGGCCTTTATTGTGGTGCAGTGGAGGGATGTTGATGTGTATTGGTTAAATTAGTGCGGCATAGGGAATATGTAATACCCCAAAGTAAGGCCTCGTAGAATGTTATTGTTTAAATACATTCTAAATACCATAGTATATTTTTGTTGATAATTGTTAAGGACCAAATTGTTTTACAAGTGAAATGAGGGAGTTTGCATGGTAAAAGAATCAAAATAGTAAGCTTGTACACATGGCTAATAAGGATTAAAACATGTGTTTGTGGAAGTTTTAGGACCGACCACTTGGATGAAAGAGAATCCAAGTTTGTACTCTCTTCTTCCTCTTCAACCATGAACCGAAAGAGAAGTTAGAAAGAGAGAGAATAAGAGCGTAAAAAAGAAGAGAGTTAACCATTTCACCCACAAGCCACATTTTGAATTGAAAGAATTCATCTAGGAAGGTAAGATTCTTGTTACCCATTTGATTAAACGAGTTTGATGCTGAAATATTAAAAATTGTGTGTGTAACTTGAATGGTTCATTGAGCTTGTGGATTTATAATTTGAATTGATGAATTGAATGTGTAAATTGATCGAATGCAGGAATTAGACATATATGTTTATGCTATTCGAATGTAGGAACTATACATGTAGGAGTATGTTTCGAAAAATAAGGATTAAATTGTGAATGTAATGGCTGTTCGATTATATGTATGTATCTGTTTGGAGGTTTGCTGCTCTGTTTTGTTTTGATGAAAATATGGAAAGATCAAACTGTTTTATAACGATGGAATGGACAACCATATAGAAACAGCTTTGGGACTGTTTTAGAGTATTTTGGTGTGCCAATAAAATATTAGAATAGTTTGGCATATATAGGAAGTCTTGGGGACCGTTTTGAGACATGAAAATGTATAAATAAGAGTAAGAAAGAGTTTTACTATGGTAATTTGGTAACCGATACTTTTTTGAGGTTATAAAATGTAATTAATTGTTTGAACTGGTGGAAGACTATGTAACGTCATGTAGGGACTGTTTTAGACAGTTTAGATAATTAAATAGGATTGTGCATGTGATTACAAACATGTTGGGGTTGTTTTTTTTTAATATACAAAAGAATACAATTGAGTAATTAGACTATTTCGAACATGAATGTGTCTTGTAGACTGTTTTGCTAATAAAAGAACTTAGAAGGGTTGTTTTGATACTAATGAAAACAGGGGAGGAGCTGATTGTAAGTGTAAAAGTTGTTAAAGTCTTAAAAAGGACTCTATGATGTGACTAAATGAGAATGGAAGCAGTTTGAAATTGTTTTGTTAAGACCTAAATGAAATTTAAGTGATTATTTTTGAATATGCAGTTGAATGTATCGAAAACGGGACTGTTTGAATGAGGTTTGAATGAGGTTATGTGAATTCATGAATTGCTTGAATGAAATTGTGTATACTCATGATTTGTGAGTTGGTTGTCAAATGAATGATTGTTAGGAACCAACCCAATATGTGATTTTAGTATGTGATTGTATTCTTTGTTATGCTTAGACCAAAGAAAGCTAGGAAGAGTTTTGGATATGTGGCAAGATACGAATAAGGGTTCAGGCATCCCGTAACTTCGGGATAAGAGGTGAGTGTAGCTGAAAGCCTCGGGATAGTTTGAAACTACCCCGATCATTTAATTTATTTTATCGTACTTGTTCGAGTATTAAATTAAGTCATGCGAAGGCTTCTAAGCTTGGATGATAAGGTAAGTACCAATCTACAAATACTATGTGGTTGGTTATACATAAGATGCATATTATGCTCAAAATCTAATTGAAACTGGAAACATATGATATATGAAATAAGAGATTAGTTTCTCTATGATATGTAAGTGGAGTTATACTTCTTTTGGCATAAATAAAGTAGTATTACTTGATTCTATGATTGAGATTATATTCTTTGTGATTATATTATGAATGCTTCTACTCGCTTGTCGAGTAAATCTCTTCTAAACAACTAGTTAGATGAAGATATGAATAAGAGTTAAGGATCAAAAGTGAATGGATTATGTACTGATTATGATTTGCAATGCTTGAAATGGTGGTTGATGCTTGTATGAATTCGAATGGCATATATGAATTGAAAGTATGATGTGTTTTGATATACAATTTTGTTAAAATGCTAAACTTTACGTGGAAATGGATAACTTGAATATATAAGAAATAATATGTATACTTATGAAATGACCAAATGAATGTTGGCATAAAGGCCATTTGAATGAAAGAAGTGAAATACGGAGTTCACATGTGGTGAACATACTCTTGTGCCCTTATTGAGAAAAAATGGGTAATGTAACATGGTTATGTTAACACCAAATGGGGCTATACTCTATTTATAAAAGACAATAATTGTGAAAGTCTTGGTTTTGAGTCAGTCTTAGGTATAATTGGCATGCCATAGAGTGATAGAGCTCAGTGTTGGGGCGGACTACGATCTGGGACAGTGGTCCCTATTTTATTGGCGATAGTAGGAGAGAAGTGTGTGTGGTCACTTGGAGATAGTAGGAGGGATTGACCGTTACTGCAAGTACCATTTTATTTCATGGACGATAGTTGGTTGGGGATTCGTGTACCTAGACTGTACATTCGATTCTCAATGCTAAGTTAAGGACAAATTTAAAGAAAATATAAATAACTAAAAGAATTATTTTATATCTATCATAAAGAAGGTATTATGGTTGTTATGTTTCATTTGATGATTGAAAAGAGAAACAATGGAAGATAAAAGTTAAATTAATGAGTATAATGTTGACCTATGATATTTATTGAGTATTTATTTGGTGAACTCAATATGTTTACTTATAGATTTAATAAATCAACTATATAATCATCCATATATTGTGATTTCTTAATTTCGTCTGTTTGTATGTCCATATCAAGAGTAATCGATTACTTGTGGAAACAATATGTGTTATACTAAGATGGATGTTATATGGTCATGCACATATTATACATATACGGTTGTATGTATGGTTTTATGTATGTTATGTTCTGTTTGAATATGTCAAATCATGATTCATTTTCTATCTTATACTGTGGGTTAGATCTGAAACTTCTAAGAAAAAGAATGTGGTTAATGGCCAACTTGTGTGTCAATGAGTTATATATGGTTAATGGGTTAAAGGAGTATGAATGAATTGTGCATTGATCAAATGTTAAGGGAGCAAGAACACGTTTTGTTTGATGAAATGTAAATGAATACTACGAACTATGTTTGGTTAAATACAAAATGAATATGTGATAGTTATACTTGGTTATATGTTAAACGAGTATAAATGGGATATGCTTTGATTGAAGGTTCATATAGTAAGGAATTGCTTGTTTTTATCAAATGCTGACTGAATATGTATGAACTATGTTTGTTTCAATATATGATAGAAAGGGAAGGAAGCCTTCCTTAGGACTTTATAAATTCTTGGTTTATGAGCTATAATTTATTTTTTATGGATGGATTTGTTATATGATATATGTTTGTAGTGACCTTCAGTTAAATCCAACCAACTTATTTAAGTGTTCTAAGTCTAAAAGAACAAGATAACCTTCAGTATGTTCCAATGGGTGGGTGACATACTTGATATATATTTTAAGGATTATTGTAAATCTTGTAATAACATATCCCAGTCTTGAAGCTTTAACTCTAGCTGAACCTAAATCACAACTTGATACTAATCGATATAATCAAAATGAATGCTACCTTATGAACCAAGTAAATCGCAAATTGATAAAAAATTTATGTAAAAGATCTATACTTAGGCTGCATGCATCAAGTAAAAGAAGTTAAAGACAAGATACAAAAGAAATATATTAAGAAAGTATGTAAGCTTGGTAATCACATGTTTGTGTTTATAGGTCATAGTAGTATCCTATGTAAAAAAAACGTATAATTGTGGATTATTTTAGATTCTTAAAGTTTACCGATTGAACCAGAAAGCCTTACATTTTGGTGTGGCAGATTAAGTGATTAATACTTGTAGATAACAAGTGTTAAGTGTCTAAAAGTACTATTTTATTCACCCTTTTTATTCATATTATTGCTAGACTTAGGCTCATATTAGTTGTATTATTAGCCATTCATGCATGTTTGCATTGTTTCCTTGGTGGTTAAGCTTGATTTCATATTTTGCTTAATTCTGTGGAAAAAGGGTGCTGTCGATAGTTGTTTTTGTGTGTGTGCAGAATCACTTGCCTAAACAAGGATGGTACCAGTTGCCAGGGCAGTGCATGAAGGAGATGCCGACGCGGTTGCCAGGGCAGTGCATGAAGGAGATGCCGACGCAGTTACCAGGGCAATTGTCGATAAGGGATAAGATGATATGGCAGCCGAAATTGATGACTAGATAAGCCCAAGATGATGTGGAGCAAAGTTAAATCCCAAAGGAGTTTGATTTCCATGAAGAGGTTAAAGAGAGATTAAATCCTAAAGAAGATAGGAGAAGATCTAGAAGGAATATAAATATAATAAAGAATTATATTCTTTAGAAATATTTAATTCCAACTTAACTTCTTCCTCAAGAAAGACTTTGACCTAGCCATCTCCTATTTAAAGGAGACCAAGCCGTCAACTCCAAGATGAGCAAAAGGGGAGATATTTCGACAAGGGCTTTCAACCATTCTTCATCTTTTTCTATCTTGTTCGATTAGGTTTATGTTATGGATTCTTTGTTTTGTGTTTCTTTGGAACCTAGCCATGAATTAAATCTATTTGGCTAAGGTTATTGTGTTTTGTGGTTGTGAGAAACAATTGGATTTTGTTTAGGTAATAAGAGTTTGCACTTTCAATTCAAGGTTTACTCATTCTTGGTTTTTATTCTTGTTTGCAAGTGAATTGGGAGAGGATCTCGTAACTCTGTCTATTTATCTAATATCAGGAGAGTTAGATTCAAGAAACGAATGAGTATGATCTTTATTCAATCTATTGATGGTGAAGATTAATCCGACTTAGGAATAAGTTAAGGATTTCAACGGCTAAGAGGAGCGCAAGATTGGTTGTTATTCACCCTTGATTCACGCAGGGATTATTGTCAAGGCATGCACAATTAGCTAGAGTTTCGACTTAGGGATAAGAAGAAACCATTGAATAACGCTCTGCCGAACCTTGAAGTTACTGCCAAGCCGCCCAAACAGTTGCCCAGCCATTTGCCCAGGCAACCGTTGATTAGTTGCCAAGGCAACCCCGCTGCGCAAGTTGCCACGACAACTAAGTTGCCCTTGCACTCTTTTACCAAGACGATCCAATTGGCTATCACACCTCAACTCACGATAACCTGGCCTATTCCCTCTCTTTTGATTACATCTTCTTTTACTTTATTGCTTTCTAGTTTAGTTGTTAATTAAAACTCCTACAATCACCTACTTCTGTTTTTACTTTTTACAGTGCAAGAGATTGAATTCTTGAAGTGGCACCAATCCCTGTGGAGACGATATCTTTTATACTATAACTTGCAACGTGTACACTTGCACAATTGCGGAGCACTTATTACGCGCAACAAGTTTTTGGCGCCGTTGCCGGGGATTGGCAATAGCAACTTTGTTTTTATTTTCTTGCACTTTTTATTTTTCTTGTTTAAGATTCAAAGGGTTAACAGAATTTGGTTTTGCATTGGTATATGACCGGGGCGAGACCGATTACACCAGAATATCCCTTTGATCCAGAAATCGAACGAACCTTGCAAAGACTCAGACAAAGGTTAAGAGTAGCAATGGCTAATCAAGACAGCAATATGAATCAGGATATTCCAGTAGGAGGAGGAGTGATTCTTGCACGAACTATTCGAGACTATCTTGAAGAAGATCTTTAAGTACTTAATCCAGGAGTTGTCACACTTAAAATTGAAGCCGAGCACTTTGAGTTGAAACTGGTGATGTTCAATATGATCAACACAATTGGTCAATTTGGCAGCTCAACAACTGAAGATGCACGACAACATCTTAAATCTTTCCTCGAGATTTGCAACTCAATCAAAATACAAGGAGTCACCCCAGATGTTTTACGACTAAGATTATTCCCCTATTCATTGAGGGATAGGGTGAAAGCATGGTTGAATAGTATTCCTGCCGGATCAATAGGATCTTGGATCGATCTTTGTTGTGATTTCCTTGCTCGATTTAATCCTACAAATTTGACTGATAAGCTTCGTAACTAAATTACTTCTTTTCGGCAGGCAGGTGATGAATCCATGTACGAGGCTTGTGAGCGATATAGAGAACTTCTACACAAATGCCCCCTACACGGATTCCCAGTGTGGACACAAGTAACAATGTTTTACAACACTGTGAATACACCAACAAGGATGATGCTAAAAGCCTCGGCAAACGACATACTCCTAGACAAGTCGCCGGAAGAAGCAATGCAAATTCTGAACAGGCTCGCCAAGAATGATTATCAGTTCCCATCTGCTAGAAGAGGAGGAGTTAGACGCCAAGCCACAATACATGAACTAGGATCATTAGATTCAATTTCGGCACAATTGGCCACTCTAACCAAGATGGTCCAGAACATGCAGAAACCAAACAACACACAGGAAGTCAAGGTAATGGATTCCTTTTGTGAGTTATGTGGTGGTAACCATGATTCTTCTGAATGTACGCAGAATTCGGAATCCAGCTTTTATGTGGGGGAATTACAACTGGAACAACAATAACACATATAATCCAGCTTGGAAGAAGCACCCAAATTTTTCATGGAGTAATCCCAACAATGCTCTCAATGCTTTTATGTTGAAAACTGAATCTTATATGGCTGAGAATAGTAACTTCATAAAAAGAACTGATGCTTTTATTAACATGACTGAGATGAGATTGCAAAACCAAGAGGCGACAATCAAATCATTGGAAACTCAAGTAGGACAATTTGCTCAAAACCTGAATACTAGACCGCAAGGAGGTTTACCTAGCGATACTGAAGTCGCAAGAGGAACTGACCATGAGCAATGTAAGGCGATCACCACTAGAAGTGGCCGACAACTTAAGAAGGCTCAAGCTTGCTCATCAAACAAAACTCCACAAAAAGAACAAGATGATCTCAGCGGCAAAGCCTCAGATGATGTACCAGGAAATGCCGCGGCAACCAACGATAAGCAAGTCTCGGCAACCAACGATAGGCACGCCATGGCAACCCCAGTTGACGATTCCTCAGCAACTCCAGTTGCCCCGGCAATGCCATCAATCAGGTTCCAGACCAATGAAAGGATCGAAGATATCTGACTTCCACCACCATTCCCACAAAGGTTGAAGCGACAAAAGCAAGAATATCAATTCAAGAAGTTTCTTGATATCCTAAAACAAGTGCATATCAACTTGCCGTTAGTTGAGGTAATTGAACAAATGCCAAACTATGCCAAGTTTCTTAAAGACATTGTGTCCAAGAGAACAAGGCTAGGAGAGTTTGAAACAGTTGCCGCAATAGAGGGATGCATGACCATGTTGCACAATCGCATGCCACCCAAGTTGAAGGATCCCGGAAGTTTCACAATACCTTTTTCCATCAGAAACAACTATGTCAGGAAAGCATTATGTGACCTTGGAGCAAGCATAAACTTGATGCCTAAATCGATTTTCCAGAAACTAGGAATCGGGAAGGCAAGACCTAGAACAGTTATGCTACAGCTAGTCGACAGATCCTATGTGCTTCCAAAGGGAAAATCGAAGACATACTGGTAAAAGTTGATAAATTTATTTTTCCCGCTGACTTTATTATTTTGGATTGTGAAGTAGATGAGCATGCATCTATCATTCTCAGGAGACCCTTCCTAGCAATAGGGAGAACCTTGATCGATGTTGAAAAGGGAGAACTCACAATGAGGGTGAATGACCACCAAGTTAAACTAAATGTGTTCCAAACACTAAGGCATGCCAATGATCCGGCAGAATGCCAAGTTCTTCATGCCACAGCAGAGTTTGACTTCGACGAGGAATTTAGTTGTCTCGGCAACTACATTGCCGATTTAGAGAAACCTGAGGAGTATGAAGAACCGATCGATGAGGAGCAACAAGAAGAGGCAAATTGGTTAGTCAATCGACCAGGTATATACTTTGAACCACTAGATTACTCAGGAAAGGAAAGTAAACTCGAAAAACCCTCTACTGAACAATCATCGATTCTTGAGTTGAAACAATTGCCAGGGCAACTAAAATATTCTAACTTGGGAACCGATAATACATTGCCTATAATTATTTCCTCTAAGTTACAGCCTGAGTAGGAAAAGAAGCTGATTAACATGTTGATGCTACACAAGAAGGCGATAGGATGGACAATTGCCGACTTGAAGGGAATTAGCCCGACAGTGTGCATGCACAAGATTTTGTTGGAAGATGATCACAAACCTTCAATTGAGGCCCAGATGAGACTAAATCATGCCACGAAAGGGGTTGTAATGAAAGAAATCATCAAGTGGCTTAACGCTGGCATCATATACCCTATCTCTGATAGTACATGGGTAAGTTCGGTACAATGTGTACCAAAAAAGGGAGGTATAACGGTGGTAAGTAATGAAAACAATGAACTCATTCCAACCAGGACTATGACTGATAGGAGGGTTTGTATGGATTGCCGAAAGCTAAACAAAGACACTAGGAACACTTCCCATTACCCTTTATTGATCAAATGCTTGACCGTCTTGCTGGTAAACCCTTTTATTGTTTTCTTGATGGTTATTCAGGTTACAATCAAATTGCCATAGCACTAGAAGATCAAGAAAAGACAACCTTCACATGCCCATACGGTACTTATACTTTCTGAAGAATGCCGTTCAGATTGTGTAATTCCCCGACAACCTACCAAAGATGCATGATGGCACTCTTTTCAAACATGGTTGAACACTTCCTTGAAATCTTCATGGATGATTTTTCAGTATTTGGTAATGACTTCGACAGTTGCCTCGACAATTTAGAGAAGGTGTTGGCAAGATGTGAAGAATCCGATTTAGTCCTTAATTGGGAGAAGTGCCATTTTATGGTAGATGAAGGAATTGTGCTCGGCCACAAGATTTCATCCAAGGGAATCAAAGTAGACAAAGCCAAGGTGGACATGATCGAGAGATTACCCCCACCAAGTTTGGTTAAAGGAATCCGAAGCTTTCTTGGACATGCATGTTTTTACAGGAGGTTCATTCATAATTTTTCTAATATTACTAAACCCTTGTGCAATTTGCTTGAACATGATAAAGTGTTCAATTTTGATGATTCTTGCGCCCAAGCATTCGAAACCCTAAAGGAAAAGCTTGCCTCGGTACCCATTTTCGTTCTACCTAATTGGACGCTACCTATTGAGCTCATGTGTGATGCAAGTGATTTTGCGGTAGGAGCAGTCCTAGGCCAACGCACAGGTAAGACCTTTCATGTGATATTCTACGCTAGTAAAACTCTTAATAGTGCTCAAGTGAATTACACAACAACGGAGAAAGAATTACTAGCAGTAGTTTTTGCATTTGACAAGTTCTGATCCTATTTAATTGGTACAAAGGTAATTGTTCATACGGACCATTCGACAATTAAGTATCTATTTGCTAAAAAGGATGCCAAACCTCGTTTGATTCGTTGGATATTGCTTTTACAAGAGTTTGACATTGAAATTAAGGACAAGAAAAGGAACAAAAAATCAAGTGGCTGATCACTTATCACGCTTAGAACGCAATAGGGAGGAGGATGCGAATTTAGAGATATGCGATGCATTCTCGGATGAGAAACTGTTAGATGCCTCGGTAACCATGGATGTGATGCCTCGGCAACCCTTGACGCCTCAGCAACTCTAGACGCGCATGCCTTTGCAACTCCTGACGTGCATTCCTCGGCAACCATCGATGCGTACGCCTCAGCAACCCCTAATGCGCATGCCTCGGCAACTTTAGACGCGCACGCCTCGACAACTCTAAACGCGTATGCCTCCGCAACCACTGATGCGCATGCCTCGGCAACCCTTGACACGCACGCCTCGGCAACTCTAGACGTGCATACCTCGGCAACCAAGAAAGTAGTTGCCACGACAACCATGAATGCTAATTTCCTTGTTTGTGGTATTTTACCTTATGGCCTTACTCACCAAGGGAAGAAGCGGTTCCGCCATGATGCTAAGCATTATTTTTGGGCATGAGAACCTGAAGAGGAGCAGTAGAATGCACTCTGGCAATGCCATTCTTCACCTAGAGGACATTTTGGAGGAACACGTACCGCGGCCAAAGTTTTGCAATCCGGTTTGTATTGGCCAACACTGTACAAAGATGCCCAAGAGTTTTACAAGCAATGTGATCATTGCCAGAGGATGGGCAATATCTCTAGACGACATGAGATGCTGCTCCAAAACATCCTTGAGGTGGAATTGTTCGATGTATGGGGGATTAATTTTATGGGACCTTTCCCATCTTCATTCGGTAACCTCTACATCCTACTTGTCGTTGACTACGTGTCTAAGTGGGTTGAGGTAGTTGTAGTTCCCACCAACAATTCCAAGACCGTGCAACGATTCTTGCAGAAAAATATATTTACACGGTTTGGGATGCCGAGAGCAATTATTAGTGATGAAGGCAAGCACTTCGACAACAAACTCATCGCCAAGATGTTACAACGCTTTGGTGTATCTCACAAGATTGCTACGGTATATCACCCACAAACCAATGGGCAAGTAGAAATTTCCAACCGGGAATTGAAGGGTATACTCGAGAAAGTTGTAAATCCCTCTAGGATGGATTGGTCAGTAAGACTAGATGATGCACTTTGGGCATATCGCACTGCATTCAAAACACCCTTAGGTATGTCTCCCTTCCGACTTGTCTATGGCAAAACATGCCATCTACCGGTGGAAATCGAACACAAGGCCTATTAGGCAATCAAGACCGTGAATATGAAATGGGAAAGTGCCGGGCAAAAGCGTTTGTTGGACCTTAACGAGATAGAAGAATTTCGTGCACTCGCCTATAACAATGCACGAATCTACAAGGAGAAAACAAAGCAATGGCATGACAAGAAACTATTGTCGTGGCAATTCATGCCAGGGCAACTAGTTCTCTTACTCAATTCTTGGCTGAAACTTTTCCCAGGAAAACTAAAATCAAGATGGTCGGGACCATTCAAAATTGTCAAACCATTCTCTCATGGTGCCGTGATAATCAAGTCCATCACTGATGAACATGAATTCAAAGTTAACGGACAAAGATTGAAGCACTACAACGGTGCCCATGTGGAACGTAACAAAGAAGTGGTCACCTTAGGAGATGCATGAGCATGCTCTCCTTTCGATATTTTCTTTTTATTTTTATTTTTTTGAACTATTTAAATTTTTTTATTTTCTTTAAGATTAAGACTACATCTTTCTTTCATATGTATCTAATTGATTTTAAATTTTAGGTTTAAGATTTTCTTTGCACATCTTTATTTATTTTCTTTTATTAGTTTATCTTTAATTTTAATCCTTATTTTATTTGTTTTTAGGAAAAGAGTTCAAGATAAAGAGGAATTTGATTCAAGAAGGAAGCTTCTTCAACAAGGAAACTAATGGGCTAAATCTAAGGTTATATTAAGCCTCCAATTTACCCTAAATAAACCCTATTAGCCAGCCAAACCGTTCCCCTTCCCCAAATCCCCTAGCCGTCCCCTTCCCCCAATCAAAACCATTGTTTTCTTTCTTTCCAATCAATCACACCTACCATATTTACTACCTATCTTTTCTATATAACCCATCACCCTTAACTTCCAAGAAACTTATTCCTACTTTTCACCTTGCAACTCTTTAGTTTCTTTTGCTTTCTTTTCTTTGTTTCTACCAAACTCATAACCAAGATCATCCATGGCATCCAAAATCGAATTTTTGGTTCATCCAAGTTCCTCCAAAGAACCGAGACAAGAAGTTTGCTACACCGGTGGTTCAAGAAATATTTCACTCCAAGTTTGAAAGCCGGAAGATTTGCGAAGAATAAGGCTTCGAATACTCCAACTCTCATCAAGATTTCGGCCTTGAACCATTCATATTCCAAAGGATTGCACATCAAAAGTGGTAAATCTTTTGCCATCAATCAGAATCGAGTAACATCTCATGGGTAAGAGAATTATATGCTCACTCACCTAACCCGAATAATCCTTATGTTTTTGTTCGTGACAAGGCTATACTTATAAGCCCCGAAAGCATCAACACCTTTTACAGGCTCTACGTTGAGAAGGACGAGCATCAAGCCTTTACGATGAACTCACGCCCAAGCAACTCGACAAGGTGCTTCAAGAACTCACTCTACCGGGAACTCATTGGAACGACGGTAAATACAAGGGCACAGTAAATCGCCTTCGGCTTAAACCCGAGGCAAAATTATGGAATAAGTTTGTTAAAACTTCTTTAATGCCTACAACACACAATATCACCATTGATACACCTCGTCTTTTGCTCATACATTCTATCTTGCATAATCGCATCATTAACATTGGAAAAATTATTTGTGATGAGATTTTTGTATGTAGCAGAAAAGATAAAGGTTCTCTTTTCTCTCCTTGCTTAATTTCCAATCTTTGCAAGGAGATGCATGTCCCAAGTGAGTCCACTGATGAAAAGGCCCTACTAAAGTCCAGTTGGAATCGAGCACAAATCTGAAAGCTAATGGGAGAGGCGTCGGTAAAATCTCCAACGCCTTCAATTACCACGGCAACTCCTGCTGCCTCGAAAACCCCTCCTAACGCCCAAACAATTGATGCCCGGGCAACTCAGCCAGCAACCCCAGGACAACTTGAAGCACTCTTACAACCGTTGGCGAACCGCCTTAGGCAAATTGAAGACCGACAACTAATGTTCATGCGGTACATGAAGGATCACAACAATGCCATCACCTAAGTCATCCTGGAAAAGTACCCGGACAGCCACGTGCCATTCCCTATCTTTCCTGCCGAAATTCTTGCCACGACAACCAAAAAAGTAGTTGCAACAGCAACGACAACAGATGATGCCACGGCAACCTACACAGCGCCTGCCCCAGTAGATGCCACGACAACCAACACTGAAGATTCCGCGACAACCGAGACTAAAGACGCCCCGAAAACCACTGCAAAAGACAAAGGTAAAGCACCTATGACCGAACCAACTCGTACTAAATCATTGTCCGATTTTACAAATTCGGACGAGTCCTCCATTGCACCAACGAAGACCACACCAATCGAATCCTCCAAGCCCAAACGAAAGGCCAATGACATTGAGGAAGAGGATGATGTGGAGATGAGGGCAACCCTGTACTAGGATAGATTCCACCATCGGCAACAAGGAAGCAACCACCGCGTTCAAGCAAAAGAATCAAGACACCAGCCACGACGACGAACTCTCAAAGTAAGTCCTCGTTTGCATTTTACTTTTCTTTATTTTTATTTTTATTTTACTTTGTTGCATGCATTGAGGACAATGCCTCACTCGAGTTTGGGGGATTGTTACTAGTAAGTTACCATGCTTGAGTTGCATTCATCTTAAGTATTGCATTTAGGACACATAAATTGCTTGTCATGCCTTTAGTTGAAACAAGAATTGCCTAGATTTGATGAATATCCGATGATGACATTGCCAATGTATTTAATTGATAGAACTTTTTATTCTATGATAACCATGGAAACATTTAGAATCCTAATATGATGCTAAACTTGAAAAAAAAACACTGTTGTGGCTTGATTGATTTAAGGAATTCTAGCGAACTTAGGTTGATAGTTAAAAATTGGGGGATTAGAATAAAAATTGAATGAATGCTAGAGGTGCCCGAAATTGGCTCTAGTATGTGCTAAAATTGATCGCTAGAGGTACCCGAAACCGACTCTAGTCGAATAAATTAATTAACTTAAGAAAACTAAAAAACACTAGAGGTGCCCAAAACCGGCTCTAGTTGAAACATGTTAAAAGAACCCAAGGAAGTAATTTGAAAACCTCTTGTTTGCATAGAAACCAAAAAATCAACTTCCACACAATTCCGCACACACTCACAAGCATTATAGTTTGATTCCGAGTAATTCATAAGTTGTCCGAAAAATGAAAAGTCGATCATACTTTGTGCCACGGTTCTAAGGATTGAAATCAAGTTCAAAGCTAAGTTTGTGAAAATTGAAGTCTTGGCGGGTAATTATTAGTGTGCATTGCTTGAGGACAAGCAATAGTTCAAGTTTGGGGTGTGTTAAGTGTCTAAAAGTACTATTTTATTCACCATTTTTATTCATATTATTGCTAGACTTAGGCTCATATTAGTTGCATTATTAGCCATTCATGCATGTTTGCATTGTTTCCTTGGTGGTTAAGCTTGATTTCATATTTTGCTTAATTTTGTGGAAAAAGGGTGCTGCCGATAGTTATTTTTGTGTGTGTGCAGAATCACTTGCCTAAACAAGGCTGGAACCAGTTGCCAGGGCAGTGCATGAAGAAGATGCCGAGCTAGTTGCCAGGGCAATTGTCGACAAGGGATAAGATGATATGGAAACCGAAATTGATGACTAGATAAGCTCAAGATGATGTGGAGCAAAGTTAAATCCCAAAGGAGATGATACTCGATACTTGTATCACTTTATTACATGCAACGTGTATACCTGCACCGTTTGCGTATCACTCAATACGCACAAGGTTTTGGCGTCATTGCCAGGGATTGGCAATTGGTGTTAGTTGTTTTTGTTATTGCATTTTTATTAGTTTTACTAACTTTTCTTTTTATTTGTTTTATAAAAAAAATTCAGGTGCGCTACAAGTTAAGGATTTCAACGGCTAAGAGGAGCGCAAGATTGGTTGTTTTCACCCTTGATTCACGCAAGGATGTATTGTCAAGGCATGCACAACTAGCTAGAGTTTCGACTTAGGGATAAGAAGAAACCATTGAAGAACGCTCTGCCGAACCTTGAAGTTGCTGCCCAGCTTCCCAAATAGTTGCCCAACCAGTTGCCCAGGCAACCGTTGATTAGTTGCCAAGGCAACCCAGCTGCGCAAGTTGCCACGGCAACTGAGTTGCCCTTGCACTCTTTTACCAAGACGATCCAATTGGCTATCACTCCTCAACTTACAATAACCTGACCTATTCTCTCTCTTATTTGATTTCATCTATTCTTTTAGTTTATTGCTCTTAGTTTACTCGTTAATTATAACTCCTATTATCAATTGTGTTTTTATTTTCACGGTGTAGTGACTTAAGCAATGTGGCCCAAACCAATCCCTGTGGAGACGATACTCAATACTCGTATCACTTTATTACTTGCGACGTGTATACTTGCACCGTTTGCGTAGCACTCCATACGCGCAACAAGTTTTTGAAATCAAGTTTTCTGAAAAATGAAAAGTCGATCATACTTTGTGCCACGGTTCTGAGGATTAAAATCAAGTTCAAAGCTAAGTTTGTGAAAATTGAAGTCTTGGCGGGTAATTATTAGTTTGCATTGCTTGAGGACAAGCAATAGTTCAAGTTTGGGGGTGTGTTAAGTGTCTAAAAGTACTATTTTATTCACCCTTTTTATTCATATTATTGCTAGACTTAGGCTCATATTAGTTGCATTATTAGCCATTCATGCATGTTTGCATTGTTTCCTTGGTGGTTAAGCTTGATTTCATATTTTGTTTAATTTTGTGGAAAAAAGGTGCTGCCGATAGTTGTTTTTGTGTGTGTACAGAATCACTTGCCTAAACAAAGCTGGAACCAGTTGCCAGGGCAGTGCATGAAGGAGATGCGGACGCAGTTGCCAGGGCAGTGCATGAAGGAGATGCCTAGCTAGTTGCGAGGGTATTTGTGGATAAGGGATAAGATGATATGACAGCCGAAATTGATGACTAGATAAGCCCAAGATGACGTGGAGCAAAGTTAAATCCCAAAGGTGTTTGATTTCCATGAAGAGGTTAAAGAGAGATTAAATCCTAAAGAAGATAGGAGAAGATCTAGAAGGAATTTAAATATAATAAAGAATTATATTCTTTAGAAGTATTTAATTCCAATTTAACTTCTTCCTCAAGAAAGACTTTGACCTAGCCATATCCTATTTAAAGGAGACCAAGCCGTCAACTCCAAGAGGAGCAAAAGGGGAGAGATTTTGACAAGGGCTTTCAACCATTCTTCATCTTTTTCTTTCTTGTCTGATTAGGTTTATGTTAGGGATTCTTTGTTTTGTGTTTCTTTGGAACCTAGCCATGAACTAAATCTATTTGGCTAAGGTTATTGTGTTTTGTGGTTGTGAGAAACAATTGGATTTTGTTTAGGTAACAAGAGTTTGCACTTTCAATTCAAGGTTTACTCATTCTTGGTTTTTATTCTTGTTTGCGAGTGGATTGGGAGGAGATCTCGTAACTCTATCTATTTATCTAATATCGGGAGAGTTAGATTCAAGAAACGAATGAGTATGGTCTTTATTCAATCTATTAATGGTGAAGATTAATCCAGCTTAGGAATAAGTTAAGGATTTCAACGGCTAAAGGAGCGCAAGATTGGTTGTTGTTCACCCTTGATTCACGCAGGGATGTATTGTCAAGGCATGCACAATTAGCTAGAGTTTTGACTTAGGGATAAGAAGAAGCCATTGAAGAATGCTCTGCTGAACCTTGAAGTTGCTGCCCAGCCGCCCAAACAGTTGCCCAGCCAGTTGCCCAGGCAACCGTCAATTAGTTGCCAAGGTAACCCTGCTGCGCAAGTTTCCACGGCAACTAAGTTGCCCTTGCACTCTTTTACCTGGACGATCCAAATTGGCTATCACACCTCAACTCACGATAACCTGGTCTATTCCCTCTCTTTTGATTACATCTTCTTTTACTTTATTTCTTTCTAGTTTAGTTGTTAGTTAAAACTCCTACAATCACCTACTTGCGTTTTTACTTTTTACAGTGCAAAAGATTGAATTCTTGAAGTGGCACCAATCCCTGTAGAGACGATATCTTTTTACTATAACTTGCGACGTGTACACTTGTACAATTGCGGAGCACTTATTACGTGCAAAAATAAGTAACTTTATTAAAACGTATTTTCTAAATGCCTACTTACCGATTAACTTAAGTTAGGATATAACAGGTTAATTAATTTGAGTGTAAATCAAATGGTGTACTGATAATCTTCGATAAATGATAATCCAAGAAAGTTTATGTGTAATACGAAGAATTATAGTAAATACTTACCTACAAGTGAGATTAACCTAATGGAATTAACTATCTTATAAAGAGATGATGTCCGACAGAATATTAATCAAGCATGGGTGAGTTGATCGGGTAGACGCATACCCTAATGATGGCATAACATGAATTAAAAAGTCAAGATATGATAGCTTTATGATGTACTTATAAGATTTGGGTTGTTATAGTGAGTATAGTGCCTTGAGTGAAAAGAAGGTTGAGAATTTCAAAAGGATACTTTGTTGTCATGGCAATGACTTACGTGTTGAGCAATTCATATCATTGAGATGTTATGATGTAAATTTTAGAGATATCAAAGTTGGAACCAATGTGAATATGTCAATGAATATTTGATCACACGTGTGCTTACCTAAAACTCAATTATTCTTGGTGAAGAGATAATAAATAAATTATAATAGGTTCCTCAAACGCTTTAGAACCCCATACTACCTCACTTAGCAATTGCTGATTATGCTCATTTTCATTACGTTGCAGGTTGAGGAAAGTCTTAGGTTGTTTCCGAGCTAGTTACGATCTCAAAGGATCACGTATAGTTTGGATCAACCTCCTAAGAACTCTTAGGATGGTGGCACCTAGTTATTTACCAGCATAAGCATATAGAATTCTTATAATTTGTATGTATATAAGTTCAATGAGTATCAAAGGTTCTGTATCGAGCTCTTAATTATATCATCTCTATTGCTTGCATTATATGGTTCTATTGAGTATGGTTGCTTATATATACGTATGATCCATGGTATTGAATGATTAATTCCTTAAAAGTATTAAGTGATAGAGTTCAATTAAGTTTGGAGTATTTTTAAGTGGCTAACCTAGAGTTTTAAAAATGAGAAATTGATAGCATGTTATCTGATGATCTTAGTTGTCCCTAAGTTATTATATAGTTGTACGGATGCATGAAAATTGGTACTCTTAGTTTATATATATTGAGTTATTAACTAGAGGGTCTCGTTGCTTGCATTACAAATATGTATGATTTATGAGTGGCTAGTTGGGTTATGTTCATAACCAATGGTTTAAATTCATTTGTTGTTGAAGGAATTAGTTAAGAGACGTTAAAAGATGGGTGAATTGTGTGAAAGTGGGTTTAGACTATATTACCTTCTTGATAGGTAGGATTCTAGTAAGTCTATAGATTGGGAATAAGTTCACGGAAATGGTGTAAATAAGACCCTCACATTTATGTGTAAATTACTGATTGTTTACTTTAAATTCAAGCTATGTTTTAAGTTATGATATTTTTGGAGACTTTACAAATTTCTCTAATTTTTGGATATCTGCTTATGGAAAAAGATCTAAATCATCTTATATTTTGTTGGTTTCATGTCTAAAACACTTCCTAATTCGGTTTTAACGTTAAGTCGGGTTTGGGGTGTTTCAAAATATGACTAGACCATTATTGATATTGGTGCGAAGGTGGAATTCGTGTAAATATATACCATGAAATCGATCCAAGGAAACCATTGAGTATTGCTATTGATCATTGATATGAAATATTTGATATGTTATGATTATTGTTGTTAAGATGATTATTGATGTCATGTTGTATGTTGAGCATGATAACTATGCCATGTTGAATTCTATGCCTTTTGTTAGCATGGTTAGAATTGCTATCAAAGCATGTTGGATTGCATACCATGCTCATTGATTGTTATGGCTACCTCACTTAGACTATGTAAGTCTAATGCATTCATCTTCCACATTTTAGGTTAAGAAAGTACATTGGATCGAGATCGGAGCTAGTTGGAATTTTGGTAAGTCACCTGAAGCTTAAAGTAATGTGTTTTGTCCTTATGAACTCCAAGAATGGTGGCAAAGTAGTTAAACTAGTTGATTATGGTTATTTTGGTATGCGTATATTTGCTATGTTTTGTATTGGCTTTAGAGGGCCTAAATGGTATGTTAATGTTGGTTAAAAATGGTTAAAATGGCATAATTGGCTTAAAAAGGTGAAAGCTTGATAAATGAGTTCGTATTGACATGAAAGTTGGCATGTTAGTATATTAAGTGGTTATAAACTTGTTGGTAAAGTTTTATTGCATTTGGACATCGTTTGGTAGGTCGAATCGAATAAGAATTAGTTGAAATCTGTCATTATAGGACATGCGTATCGATACGGGACAAGCTGTATTGATACGGCCTTGCATAATTGGACTTGGTAAAATAGAGCATATCGATACTCCAAAGGGGATGTATCGATACGGACTTCGGCAGTAAGGTCTGAGAAATAAACTGTATTGATACGTAATGCGCTCCAACTCTCCAATTGTAGTTGTTGAGAGAGGCTTTGATTGTTCCCGATCGTGAATGCAAGCAAGCCTTGTCCTCTGAATGCTTTCTTGAAGAAATTGAGTGAAGAATGAAAGGACAATATAAGAGTGCGGAAGTATGGTAGTGAGGGGTATGAATGAAAGGATAAAAAGGGATGAAATGGTGAAATGATGGGGTTGTTCGGGTGGTGAAGGAAATGGATGTGATGGAAGTGTATTCAAAATTTCAAAGAAAGAACTTATACTTAGAGTATAAACCTGTTTCTTAATTGAAGGACTTTGAGGGTGATAGTAGGGACTTAGACTGATGGTTATGATAACCAACAACCTAGAGTATCGAGAATGGAATTAGGAAGACGTCACAAACCTTAGAAAGGCTTGATAAGTCGAGAAGTTCTTAAAAGAACAAGTTTGAGAGATAAACTCACAAAAAGGAATTTTATATAATCTGAATTGTGTGTCTTACAAAGTGAATTTGATGTCCTATTTTTAGATTTCTAGGGGGTGGCCGAATAGGCACATTACAAGGGGAAAAGACGGCTGAATAACTGATACATGTACCACAAGGCAATTCCAAGGACAAGATGGACTTACTTTTCCACTTGGCCCAATAACCCGAGCCAAGTCTAAGCTAATCAAGGACAAGCTGAATTTGACCGTCCAAGTATTCGTGAGCAAAGGATTACAAGCTGCCATGAAGAAAGAAGAATTTCTTGAAGGAAGCCACACTTAACATCCTTCAAGAATAATTGGGTCACAAAAACTCAACTTGATGCACCTTTGGAGATGGATATCCATGAGCCTTTAGATGTCCTTTAATTAGCCCTTTTTATTGTAATTAGACCCAATACTTGTTACTATAAAAGATTGGGTCAGATTTTTATTTTTAGCCCAAATTAGGATTTATAAGTGTTTTTAGGCCTAGTTAGCTTTTAAAATAGCCCACACAAGCTTCCTTGCCCAAGAACCAATTTCTTATCATCTAAACCAGCCCAAATACCCTTAAATTCGTCCAAATAAAGGCCCTGTCAACTTTTACTTGCTGCCCAATCAAAACAGCTCTTATCAGCCCATTACTTGATGCCCAAGCAAACCAGCCTTCATCAAGTTTACTTGCTGCCCAAGCAACCAGCCCTTATTAGCTTATCACTTGCCTTATCACCCTATCCCTTGCCACACAAGCACAAGGAATTTAAAGGCTGTTATTTTATTATTATTTTAATTAGATTAGGTTTTCCTTGTTTTAGTAGAAGTTAAATTACTTTGTCTATCCTTCACCTATAAAAGGATGAAGCCTCCATCATTGTAAGACAGATTTTCTTTGATTTATGAAATATTTAGTGAGTTTGCTTTTGCAAGGGCTGATTACTTGTGCCTTCGAAGTCTTCTTCAACATAAGTTCAACGTGTTCTTGTGAGGGATATCATCTTCACACTCTTGCTTGCCTAGATAATCGCGTCTAGGAGGGTGGGTTAGAGCCGCTTGAGGTTGATGAATCATGTGCTACCCTTAGCTAATCCTTGGGGCTGATTTGAGCTGTTTGAGTTGTTTCGAGCTACCCTTAGCTAGGTGAACTCCTCTTCGATTATTCTTGAGCTTGTCTTGTGCTATAGGAGCTATTATGAGCTAAATTGGAGCTGTCCTTGTCTTGACTCAATTCTAAGCTGATTTGAGCTAGTTGTGAGCTGAATGAGCTGATGCCAAGCTGCCTTTTAATCCCCTCGTCATGTGCTTTAATGTGTCCTTCAAAGAAAACACCAAATACATAAGTAATTATAATGATACTTAATGGCAACATATTATAAGTATAAGGCCGAGATAAAGGTATGAAAACATATGATGAATAGAAATAAATCTAAGGACTAAAATGAATGTATATAAATCTATGTGAACTAAATGATGTATGATGACAAGTATAAGACCGAAATGCATTTTAAACTAAAGATGCATAAGTATAAGGAATAATAATGCATATGAATACTTAAAGGAAAAAAATGTGATTTACTATAGTTAAAGCGTGCATGTTCTCTACTTAATCTGTAATATAAACAATATGAAAATAAGTTGCATAGTGTAATCGAATGCATGATGTATGTATTATAGTTTGATCATGTTTTGAAGAAACGTATGTTAAAGGCTATGCGCATGCTTAACTTTAATGAACATAAATGCATAATTAGAATAAATATAAAGAAAGTAAACAAAAACTCCCTCTTCTTTCATGCTTGTTAAAAAAGATGAAAGCATAGTTATTGTGAGCAGAAACAAGAATGCATCATTCCCCTTCTTTAAGGCGATTTGTCCTCAAATCGAAGGACCTTGTTTTTGGACATTTCTTTGTTGTTGGGATAATCGACTCCTTGAGTGCATTCTCCCTTGGTTTGCCTTTCTCTCCATTAACCTGAAAATCAAAAGAAAACAATGTTTTTTTGGAAATTGTTAGCAAAATCAGTTTTGATCATAGGGCATGTCAAAAGACATTCCCTAATCATTTCAATGCTGGTAGAAGCATTTGCTTCCTTTGTTTCCTTCTCTTTGAGTCTTGGTTTGGCCTTCTCATTTTTCTAAGTCTCAACACTTTGTTTCATCAGATTCTGGTCATGTTGCACTTGCCTTGGTGTTAATGGCGTAAGAACTATCTTCTTCCCCTCATGCTTGAATGAATACCGATTGGTGAAACAATCATGCATGGTTCTTTTGTCATATTGCCATGACCTCCCAAGTAGAATATGGATGGCATGCATAGGCACAACGTCACACAAAACTTCATCTTTATATTTGCCAATAGAAAAAGGAATTAAAAACTATTTGGTGACCTTCAACTCTCTAGCATCATTTAACCATTGAAGCTTGTACGGATTGGGATGTTTTAGAGCCTTCAATCCCAATTTGTCCACCATTATAGTGCTTGCCACGTTCGTGCAACTTTCGCCATCAATGATCATAAAACACACCTTATTGTTCACATGACATTGGGTGTGAAATATGTTCTCTCTTTGCTGTTCTTCTTCTGCCATTTGTGCATTAAGGATCCTTTTAACTACTAGGAGTTCTCCATCAACGGCCGGTTCAATTTCTTCTTCTTGCTCGGATTCCTCCTTGGTTTCTTCTTCCGGGTCAGATGTGATCTCACCATTATCCAAAAGCAGCATGGTGTTGCGATTTGGACATTAGTTAGCCATATGACCATGTCCCAAGCATTTGAAGCACTTAATCTCCCTTGAACGAGTTGGGGCATCCACTTGCTTTCCTCAAACATTTTCCATCACGACTGGCTTTGGCTTAGAGGATTTGGCATGTTCTTTAATCTGAAAGGGTGTGGCCTTTCGAATGTTGTTTTGACTCCATTTAGGGGAAGCATTATTGTTTCTTTTGGTCATGGTCCTCCTACGTTGCTGCCTTTCAACCTTCACGGCCATGTGCACCATTTCAGCGATTTCAATGTAGTGTTGCAACTCCACTACATTCGTAATTTCTCGGTTAAGGCTGCTAAGAATCTAGCCATTGTTGCTTCTCGGTCCTCATCTACATTGGCTCAGATCATTGCAATATCCATTTCTTTGTAGTAATCTTCTACGCTCTAATTGCCTTGCTTAAAGATTCTGCAATTTGTGAAACAAATCACGGTGATAATGAACAGGTATGAATCTTCTTCTCATGATACCTTTCATTTCAAGCCAAGTGCTGATCGGCCTTTCACCATTACGTCTCCTTGTGCTTGTTAATTTGATCCCACCAAATGAGAGCATAATCTATGAATTCCATGGCTGCCAAACGGACCTTCTTTTGTTTGAAATAGTTATGGCATTCAAAGATGTGTTCAACCTTGCTTTCCCCATTCCATGTAAGCCTCTGGATCTGTCTTCCCTTGAAAGGGTGGTATACTGACTCCAATGTTTCCAAGGTTGTCATCAATCTGGGCACGATGCCTTGCAACACTTCGTACGAACATTACTTCTTCATTTTCACTCTCGTCCACGATTTCGTGTTGTACTTGTTGCCTTTGCCTGTTCTGCCTTTCATTGCCTCGGTTACTCCTATTGTCTCCTTGAGATCCTTCTAGTCGGTCCATCTGTTCATGTATAGGTTCAAGTTCAGCACATAATAGCCTTTGCATTTCTTGAATCAATGCTTGTGTTTGGAGATTAGAGGCTGGTTGTCTTCTCTATGGCCATCTCCTGAATGCTGTGACAATGTTTTAATGAAGGAAATAAAATCAATCGGACCTTACCAAACACATACACAAAGAAACCTCACGGTTACTCCAAGGAAGAGAAGATGTCACTCAAATCACTCGTGTTTCACTCTAGGAACTTAGGCTTTTACTTTCCCTTCTATGCTCACAACTCTCTGCCTTTTACCGCTCTATCTCTTGACACAAGTTCTTGAAAGAACTAACTCAAACCTGCCAAACTTTTCTTTGATTTTATGGCGTTTAGGCTGCAAAATAAAGGTTAGGCTAGGAATAGAAAGAAAATAAGGTTAAAGAAAGGAAATAGGCTTAAGGATAAGAAATTAAGAGAAGAAAAGGAAATGATTAAAGGAAAGAAATGAATTAAAAAGAAAGACAACCCATTACCACCAAACTTTACTTACAAACCGATTGTGAACAATCAAACTTGAGGAACTTCTCCGAGTCGGTTGCTTGTTTGTCTTGTGCTTTTCTTCACCACCTTGTGCTTTTTCTGATTTTTGCTTTTTTGTTGATCAGAAAACAAAAATACAAAAGGTAGGCTAACTTAATTCTTCCTTTGCTCTGATGATACGCTCCAACTCTCCAATTGTAGTTGTTGAGAGAAGCCTTGATTGTCCCAATCGTGAATGTAAGCAAGCCTTGATCCTTCGAATGTCTTCTTTGTTGAAAGTGAAAAGAAATGATGATGAACAGAGTAGGGTGTAGAAGTGTATATGATGGATGGTGTATGAAGGAAATGGATGAAAAGGATGAAATGGTTAAGGATATGAAAGTGATGTTTCAGGTGGTGAATGGAAATGGTTAAGGAAATAGATGAAAGGGAATGAAAATGGAAGTGATAGTATTCAAAGATTCAAAAGATGAACATATGCTATGAAATTATAAACATGATCTTAAAGAAGGCTTTGAGGGTGGTAAAGGGACTTAGACCGAAGGTTAAGGATAACCAACAATCTGAAGCATCAAAGATGGATAAGAGACGCCACAAACCTTAGAATAGGCTTGATAAGTCAAGAAGTTCTTAAAAGAACAAGTTTGAGAGATAAACTCACAAAAGGAAATTTATATATTTTGAATTGTGTGTTTACAAAGTGAATTTGATGTCCTATTTATAGGTTACAAGGGGGTGGCTGAATGGGCATGACTCAAGGGCAAATTGGTTGTTCGGCTTGGTTGGTGTTTCCCTCCAAATGGCCGAATGGGCATGTAGAGTGCTAGTGATGATTCGGCCAACTCTTCAAGGTTTGGTGATGCTTCAAATTGGCACCAAGGTGTGGAGAGGCACCATGATCTACCTCTCCATGGTCGAATGGTTGCTTAGGTGGCTCTTCATGCTTAGCTAGCTAGGTAGTGGAGCTAAGAGTGATAGCTTGAACTGAGTTGAGCTCCTCAAGCTGGGCATGAGCTAACTTGAGCTAAGCTAGCTAGCTTGTTGAGCTAGCTAATCCTTGGGGCTAAGTGAACTTCTTCTTGAGTATTTGATAGAGTACCGCAAATTCGAATAAAGAGAAAAACAAAACAAACCAAAATAAAGAACAAATCTAAAAATTAAGATTTGCTTATGGTGGTGGCGTCAATGGAGGAAGCTTGAATATGTGGAGATGACGTGATGAATTGATAGTTGTTGTTTTGTCCTCGGCACCCTCTTAGACGCAATTATCTAAGCAAGCAACCTCAAGCGGCTCTAACCCACCCTCCTAGATGCAATTACCTAGGCAAGCAAGAGTGTGAAGATGATCTTCCTCACAAGAACTCGATGATCTTATGTTGAAGATGGCTTCTAGACAAATTTACCAAACACTTGCAAACTCAAAGAATACTAAAATCTCCAAAGAGAACCTTTTATTAATCAATGAAATCTTCTCAAACAAAGAAGAAAGCATCATCCTTTTATAGATGAAGGATGGCTTTAACCTAAAGCTAAGAATGAATAAAATAAACAAACAAATCTGGTCCATTAAATTGGACTTGATCTAACGGTTTGGGAGAAGGGTGGCTCGTTCCTAAAGTATATAAAACAATAAAAACATAATTTAATGTTAATAATTAGGTTGAGTTAAGTTTAATTCGTCCAAAGCCTTATATGTTAGCTTTTGGGCTGAATTTTACAAAATCTCGTAATAATCCCGTATCTAGTTTTCTGCATGCGCAGTCTTCAGTAAATTGGACGTATCTTGAGTTCCCGATGTTCGATTAACGCGTTTCAAGATGTGTTGGAAAGATAACTGAATGACGGACAATTTGTTAGGAGACAACTCGACCCAGAAAAGCCTGGATCGCATCCGAAAACGCGTCACAAGTTAGCTGACTTTCCAGACTTCACAAACAGATCCAGTTTCTTGTCCAAGATGCATCGTTTTTGACCTCCTATTCGTGCATTGTTTTGGCCATTATTGTTTGCATCGAACAAATTCAGCTTCTTGTCCCGCTCATGCATGTATCATTCCCCCACTCCTCAAAAGGATTCGTCCTCAAATCTAAATCGGCAATGAGAGAACAATCATCAACTTCAATTGAAAAGGCTTCTTTGTTGTATGTGGAGTGATCTAATTGAGCTCCTCTCAATGGTTCAACAAAATCCTGGAAAAATAAGACAACACTACTCGAACATTTGTAATGATTAGTCAAAACAAAATCACTCGTCGCGTTCTTTTTCTTGTCTTTTTCTTTTGGGCTTTGTGTGACTTTTACCTCATATGTATTTTCACTCACCAAATTTGGGCCATTAATTTGACTTTTTTCACTCTCGGCCTCTTTACTCTCAGTCTTTTGTATCTCACATCCCATACCCCTCTCACAAAATTTATCATCAATGTACAATTTTTGTAGAGGAGAAAGTGTTTCTAACGGAATGATAGGACAAGAATCAAATGAAGGGTTAGAATTACGCTTACTTTCTTCGTGGGGAGGTGATGAGAGTATAGCAAGTGGACCTACTACTTCACATGATGGATTAGAAGCATTGTCATCTTGTCTAATGTGTTCACTATCACTATGTTTTTGTTTGGGAGATGGTTCTTCTCTAATATCAACATTTGCACAAATACTAGAAGTAGAAGTACGAAGAGAATCATGTGTACCTTCTGGTTTTGGGATGTCTTCATGGTTGGTTGCCTTTGTGTGGTCAATTGATTCAGTCTTTTGTGCTTCCAATCTTTTTCGTTTTATCCTCTCACACTATTTTTTTGCTTTCGCTATTTCTTCATCTACTTTTTCTGGCTCTATTGTAGCAAACGAGAGCTTCTGGCCTTGGTGCACAACCGAGTATCCATTTGTATTGATTCGATGGACAGTGCCACGATCATTTTTCCAAGGTCTTCCTAATAGCAAGTGGGTGACTTCCATAGGAACCACGTCACACCATACATCATCACAATAGCTTCCAAGAGTAAAAGAGATTAAACAACGTTCGGTTACCTTCATATCCGGTCCGCTATTAAACCCTTGAAGATGATACAACTTAGGGTGTTCTTGGCATGGTAGATCGAGTGCATCAACAATGAAGCTGCTCACTAAGTTTACACGACTGTCACCATCAATAATTAAAGAACATAGATTACCTTGTATCTTACATCGTGACCGAAAATATTTATTGGTATACGATAACGAGTGTTGAAAAGAGAATAAAACATCCTAATTGCTTTAAGAATCCAAAGAAAAGGTTAGATACCAATAGAATTATAGTTGCAAGGAGAAAGAAGAGTATGCAACTTTTAGTCCTACTAACACAAGGAAACAAGAAGGTGTTAGAAGATGTGTAAGAAGCAATAAAAGCTAAAACAAATGAAAGCTAATGGCTAAGAATGAAAGAAAATTAGAAAAACCCCGAAAACCCTGGAATTTTGCAGCAACTTGATCTACTTCGTTCGAGGTGTTCCCGATGTCAAAAAATTCTGAACTTTTATGTGGTGACTCCTCCAAAGGTGTAGATCTGATCTGGAAATTTTCAGCTCAAAGTTCACTCGTTTGCATTTGACGAATTTTCCCTAATTTTCGAGTTTTTACCCAAAAATGCCAAAATTCTTGCCAAGAATCGTCCCAAATCTAATACCAAATGATAGAGTATGCTTTGAAACGTGGTAACCTTCAATTTGATGGCTTGGAAGCAAACCTAGGGCTTTAGACTCGAACAAGGAAGTTAGGCGCAAATCTGAAAATTTAAGAGAAACTAGTTGGGGGTTTCTTGAAAATTTCAGAATTAAAGCTGGAAAAATTAAAGAAACAAGGTGAATATGATAGATTAGATGATGAGAAATAAGAATGTAAATAAAAAGATTAAAAAAGATGGAGAAAGAAATAGATAAAACAAATCTGAAAATTCCAGCGTTGTTTATAGAATTATGGAAGATGGTGTGAAGGTTGAAGATGAAGATGGCTTGCGATTTGTTGATGTTGTTTTGTCATCGGCACCCTCTTAGATTCAACAAGCAATCTCAAGCGGCTCTAACCCACCCTCCTAGATGCAATTACCTAGGCAAGCAAGAGTGTGAAGATGATCTTCCTCACAAGAACTCGATAATCTTATGTTGAAGATGGCTTCTAGACAAGTTTACCGAACACTTGCAAACTCAAAGAATACTAAAATCTCCAAAGAGAACTTTTTATTAATCAATGAAATCTTCTCAAACAAAGAAGAAAGCATCATCCTTTTATAGATGAAGGATGGCTTTAACCTAAAGCTAAGAATGAATAAAATAAACAAACAAATCTGGTCCATTAAATTGGACTTGATCTAACGGCTTGGGAGAAGGGTGGCTGGTTCCTAAAGTATATAAAACCCTATAAACATAATTTAAATGTTAATAATTAGGTTGGGTTAAGTTTAATTCGTCCAAAGCCTTATATGTTAGCTTTCAGGCTGAATTTTACAAAATCTCGTAATAATCCCGTATCTAGTTTTCTGCATGCGCAGTCTTTAGTAAATTGGATGTATCTTGAGTTCCCGATATCCGGTTGACACGTTTCAAGATGCGTTGGAAAGGTAACTGAATGACGGACAATTTGTTAGGAGACAACTTGACCCAGAAATGCCTGGATCCCATCCGTAAACTCGTCGTAAGTTAGCTGACTTTCCAGACTTCACAAACAGATTCAGTTTCTTGTCCAAGATGCATCGTTTTTGACCTCCTATGCATGCATTGTTTTGGCCATTATTGTTTGCATCGAACAAATTCAGCTTCTTGTCCAATATGAGTAATTTAACCCCGCTCATGCATGTATCAGTATTCTTGAGCTTGTCTCATGCTATAAGAGCTGTTATGATCTAAATTGGAGCTATCCTTGTCTTGACTCAATTCTAAGCTGATTTGAGCTAGTTGTGAGCTAAATGAGCTGATGCCAAGCTACCCTTTAATCCCCTCGTCATGTGCTTTAATGTGTCCTACATAGAAAACACCAAATACATAAGTAATTATAATGATACTTAATGGCTACATATTATAAGTATAAGGCTGAGATAAAGGTATGTAAACGTATAATGCATAGAAATAAATATAAGGACTGAAATGAATGTATATAAATGTATGTGAACTAAATGATGTATGATAACAAGTATAAGACCGAAATGCATGTTAAACTAAAGATGCATAAGTATAAGGAATAATAATGCATATGAATACTTAAAGGAAAGATGTGATTTACTGTAGTTAAAACATGCATGTTCTCTACTTAATCTGTAATATAAACAATATGAAAATGAGTTGCATAGTGATAACTGAATGCATGATGCATGTACTCTAGTTTGATCATGTTTTGAACAAACGTATGATAAAGGCTATGTGCATGCTTGACTTTAATGAACATAAATGCATAATTAGAATAAATATAAAGAAAGTAAACAAAAATTCCCTCTTCTTTCATGCTCGGTAAACAAGATGAAAGCATAGTTATTGTGAGCAGAAACAGGAATGCATCAGAATTCATTGATTATGCCTTAATCTGGTGGGACCAACTAACCCTGTCTAAGAAAAGAAATAGAGAAAGATCAATCTCTACATGGCATTATATGCAAAGCATTATGAGAAGTAGGTTCATCCTCACTCATTACCACCGTGACCTTTTGATACGGAAGCCAGGATCCAAGAATTACCTCAAAATCTAAGAACCCTCTAAATCGCAATTAATCTAGGGAACTGATAAGTGTGTACAAGTACTATTTTTCTTGCCTTTTTTACTCCTATTATTGTTAGACTTAGGCTGATTTTAGCTACATTGATAGCCGTTTATGCATAGTTTCCTAGTTTCGTTGATCATTGAGCTTCGTATTAGATTTTCTTGGTTTTTGTGGAAAATTTGCTACCAGTTTCTCTATTTTGTGCAGGATAGAATGTCGTGGCAAGTAGGAACAATACAAACGGAATTGCCGAGCTGATTGTCGAGCGGTTGCCAGGGCAAGTCGGAAATAAATGCAAAATTTTTCAAGATTCGCATAAGATAAAGCCCAGAATCAATTTATGAGCTGTTGAAGATGAAGATGAGAGAATCTTGGTGCCATTAATCCTGATTTACCTTCTCTTAAATGGGGTGATATTCAAATAAGGATAGGAAATAAAGTTTGAATTATTTTCATATCTTTAGATAAGAGAATAAATCCTGAATTATTTCCATATCTTTAGATAAGGAAATAAAACCTAGAGTATCTCCTCAAGAAAAGGGAATAAATTTGAACTTTCCTCACCTATAGAAGGCTGATCGCATCAACACAAGAGGGGGAATTGGATTCTAGAGAGAGAGGGCTGATCACACAATCTTCTTCTTCATTTTTGTTTATGCAATCCATATCTAGGATTATTTTTATTGTATTTTCTTCTTCCCTAGCCATGAACTATTTTACATCGACTGGGGCTATTTGGGTTTGTGGTCTGATAAACGATTGGGTGATTTAGGTTTTTATTTGCAATTTAAATTCAAGGTTTGTTCATTCTTGATTCTTATTTTTGATTTCGAGTGAATTGGGAGAGGATCTCGAGAGTTATCTATTTATCTATACTTAGGAGAGTTAGATTTAAGAAACGAATGAACATGGTTTTCATTCAATAAATCTTTGGTGAAGATTAATTCACCTTAGGAATAAGGATCAGATTTCAACGGCTAAAAGAAGCGTAGATCGATTATTGTTCACCCAAGGTTAACGTAGTAATGTATCACCAAGGTATGAACAATTAAACAGATCTTCTATTAGGGATAACAAGAAGACATTAAAGAATGCTTTGCCAAGCTTTGAAGGAAGGAACCCAGTTGCCAAGGCAAGTCAGAAATAAATGCAGAATTTTTCAAGATTCACATAAGATAAAAGCCCAAAATCAATTTATGAGCTATTGAAGATGAAGATGAGAAAATCTCGGCGCCATCAATCCTGATTTACCTTCTCTTAAATGGGATGATATGCAAATAAGGATAGGAAATAAAGTTTGAATTATTTCCATATATTTAGATAAGGGAATAAATCCTGAATTATTTCCATATCTTTATATAAGGAAATATAGCCTAGAGTATCTCCTCAAGAAAAAGGAATAGATCAGATTTCCTTAAGGACCCGTTGAACTTTCCTCACCTATAAAAGGCTGATCACATCACACAAGAGGGGGAATTAGATTCTAGAGAGAGAGAGGGTTGATCGCACAATCTTCTTCTTCATTTTTGTTTATGCGATCCATGTCTTGGATTATTTTTATTGTATTTTCTTCTTCCCCAGCCATGAACTAGTTTAAATTAGCTGGGGTTATTTGGGTTTATGGTGTGATAAACGATTTGATTGTTTAGGTTTTTGTTTGCAATTTAAATTCAAGGTTTGTTCATCTTGATTATTATTTTTGATTTCGAGTGAATTCGGAGAGGATCTTGAGAGTTATCTATTTATATATACTCATGAGAGTTAGATTCAAGAAACAGATGAACATGGTTTTCATGCAACAAATTGTTACTGAAGATTAATCCACTTTAGGAATAAGGATCGGATTTCAGTGGCTAAAAGGAGCGTAGATCTGTTGTTGTTCACCCAAGGTTAACACAAGAATGTATCACCAAAGCATGCACAATTAACCAGTTCTTCGGTTAGGGATAACAAGAAGACATTGAAGAATGCTTCGCCAAGCTTTGAAGGAAGGAACCCAGTTGCCAGGGAAGTCAGAAATAAATGCAGAATTTTTCAACATTCGCATAAGATAAAGCCCAGAATCAATTTATGAGCTGTTGAAGATGCAGATGAGAGAATCTTAGTGCCATTAATCCTGATTTACCTTCTCTTAAATGGGATGATATGCAAATAAGGATAGGAAATAAAGTTTGAATTATTTTTATATCTTTAGATAACGGAATAAATCCTGAATTATTCCCATATCTTTAGATAAGGAAATAAAGCCTGGAGTATCTCCTCTAGAAAAAGGAATAAATCAGATCTCCTTAAGGACTCATTGAATTTTCCTCACCTAAAGAAGGCTGATCGCATCAACACAAGAGGGGGAATCAGATTCTGGAGAGAGAGAAGGCTGATCGCACAATCTTCTTCTTTATTTTTGTTTATGCAATCCATGTTTGGGATTATTTTTATTGTATTTTCTTCTTCCCCAGCCATGAACTATGGCTGGGGTTATTTGGGCTTGTGGTGTGATAAACAATTGGATGGTTTAGATTTTTGTTTGCAATTTTAATTCAAGGTTTGTTCATTCTTGATTCTTATTTTTGATTTCGAGTGAATTGGGAGAGGATCTTGAGAGTTATCTATTTATCTATACTCGGGAGAGTTAGATTCAAGAAACGAATGAACATGGTTTTTATTTAACAAATCGTTGGTGAAGATTTATCCACCTTTGGAATAAGGATCGGATTTCAACAGCTAAAAGGAGTGTAGATCGGTTGTTGTTCACCCAAGGTTAATGTAGGAATATATCGCCAAGGCATGCACAATTAACCAGTTCTTCGGTTAGGGATAACAAGAAGACATTGAAGAATGCTTCGCCGAGCTTTGAAGGAAGAAACCCAGTTGCCACTACAATTCAGCCGGTCTTAGTTGCAACGACAATTTCATGCCTCAGCAATTAACTACCTTGATAATCCATTTAGCCATTACACTACTACTCACGATAACCCGACCAACTCTCTTTAATTGATTACTTTTTCCATTTATTTCTATTTACTTAGTTTATTTTACTTTACATTCATCACCATCAATCTATTTCTTTTACAATGCAGTAACTTAAGCAAAATGGCCCAAACCAATCCATGGAGACGATACTTGATACATATCACTTTATTACTTGCGACTTGTATACTTGCACCAATTGCAAAGCACTCAAAACACACAACAAGTTTTTTGGTGTCGTTGCCGGGGATTGGCAAAGGCAACTTTGTTTTTATTTTCTTACACCTTTGTTTCTTTTTATTTTATTTGTTTGGTTTCAAGAGGCTAACACAACTTTGGTTTTGCATTGTTGTATAACCAGAGCGAGACCAACATCACCAAGTTATCCACTTGAACTAGAGATCGAACGCGTTTTTCATAAACGAATGATAGAATTGAGAGCAGAAATGGCAGATCCACCTAATGATCTAGTTGGCAATCTGAATGCCAACAACAATTAGAATGCCATAGTAGGAGGTGTAGTAGCTCTACCGAATCAACCTGTTATCATACGATATAGACCAATCTAGGACTACTTAGAGCAAGATCTTGACGGTATCACTCCAGGAGTTGTCATGCCTGAGATTCAAGCCACCCACTTCAAGTTAAAGCCAGTAATGTTTAATATGATCAATACAGTTGGTCAATTTGGCAGATCAGTGACTGAGGATGCCAGACAGCATCTCAATTCGTTCTTAGAAATTTGTGATTCATTCAAGCAACAAGGAGTCCCTGAGAACGTCCTAAGGCTGAAATTATTCCCTATTCACCGAGGGATAGGGCAAAAACATGGTTAAATAGTATCCCATCTGGATCTTTAGAATCTTGGACAGATCTATGCCAGAGTTTCCTTTCTGGGTTTAGTTTTACAAATATGACTGATAAACTGCATAATGACATTACTTTTTTTTGACAGACAGATAATGAGTCCATGTATGAGGCTTGAGAGCGGTATAATGAGCTTTTACTCAAATGTCTCATGCACAGATTCAGAGATTGGACGCAAGTAACAATGTTTTACAATTCAATCAACGCACCGACGTTGTTGATGCTAGATGCCTCAACGATGGCACGCTTCTAGACAAATCAGTAGAGGAAGCTTGGGAGATTTTAGATAGGCTAGCCAAGAATGATTATCAGTTCCCAACCACTAGAAGGGGAATAGTTAGGTGAAATGGTTCGGCAATTGAGTTGGAGACATTAGATACTATTTTAGCCCAATTATCCATATTAACCAATTTGGTTAAGAATATACAGAAACCCAGCAACACACAAGAGGTCAACGTAATAGGTCCGTTTTGTGATTTCTGTAATGGTAACTATGATTCTTCTGAGTGTACATAGAACCCAAAGTCTAGCTTTTATGTTGGAAACTACAACCAGAACAACAATGTGATGTCCAACACGTAAAACCCTGCCTGGAGGAAGCACCCTAATTTTCCATGGAGTAACCAGAACAACTCCATTAATCAGACCAACAAAACTATAGAAGCATCAGGATTCCAGCAGAACATGCCCAGGCAATAGATGCTGCAGCGATAGTCAACACCAGCTAGTTCTTTGGAAAACTCTTTAAATGCTTTCATGTTTAAAACTAAATCTTATATGGTTGGGACTGGTAATTTTATGAAAAAGTCTAACACTTTTATTAACAAGACTGAGATGCAAATGCAGAGTCAATGAGAAGCTTTTAAAAGCATTGGAGATGCAAGTCGGGCAATTTGCCCAGATCCTGAATACAAGACCACAAAGGCGGTCTATCCAGAGACACTAAGGTAGTAAGAGGAATAGGTCATGAACAATGTAAGGTGATCACCACCCGAAGTGGATCAAAAGAAAAAAAATGGACCTATCCAATCTGAGGATAGTAATCCTATTCAGAAAGATGTATCCAGCAACAATACCCCAACAATTATTGTGATGAGCCTTCAGTAGTTGCCACGGCAAGTCCATCCAAGAGTTTCAAACTGGATGAGAAGGGAAAAGATGAAGAGATCAGAATTCCACCACCATTCCCACAGAAGTTGAAGAGGCAGAAACACGAATACCAGTTCAAGAAATTTCTTGACATCTTGAAGCAACTCCAGATCTGATAGAGTAGTTCAATCTTGGATTTGGAAGCCTTCAATCAAGTTGTTGCAAGAACTAGGAGCTCTAGACTCAATCAAGGAAGTTTGGGCAGATCTGAAAATTCAACAGAAAAGAGAAGGGATTTTCTTGAATTTTTCAGATTCAAGGCTGGAAATTTAAAGAAAGAAAGATGAGATGAAGGATTAGATGATAAAAAATAAGAATATAAGTAAAAAGATGAGAAAAGATTAAGAAGAAGATAGGTAAAACAAATCTGAAAATTCCAGCTTTGTTTATGGAATTATGGAAGATGGTGTGAAGGTTGAAGATGAAGATGGCTTGTGAATTGTTGATGTTGTTTTGTACTCGGCACCCTCTTAGACTCAATTATCTAAACAAGCAACCTCAAGCGGCTCTAAAACCACCCTCCTAGACGCGATTATCTAGGCAAGAAAGAGTGTAAAGATGATCTCCATCACAAGAACTCGTCGAACTTATGTTGAAGAAGACTTCGAAGGCACAAGTAATCAGCACTTGCAAAAACAAGCTCACTAAATATTTCATAAATCAAAGAAAATCTGTCTTACAATGATGGAGGTTTCATCCTTTTATAGGTGAAGGATAAACAAAGTAATTTAACTTCTACTAAAACAAGGAAAACCTAATCTAATTAAAAATAATAATAAAATAACAGCCTTTAAACTCCTTGTGCTTGTGTGTCAAGGAATAGGGTGATAAGGGCTGGGTGGCTGGTTCCTAAAGTATATAAAACCCTAAAAACATCAATTTAAATGATAATAAATATATTGGGCTAAGTTTAATTCGTCCAAAGCCTTATATGTTAGCTTCCGGGCTGAATTTTACAAAATCCCGTAATAATCTCGTATCCAGTTTTCTGCATGCGCAGTCTTCAGTAAATTGGACGTATCTTGAGTTCCTGATGTTCGATTGACGCGTTTCAAGATGCGTTGGAAAGGTAACTGAATGACGGACAATTTGATAGAAGACAACTTGACTCAAAAATGCCTGGGTCCCATCCAAAAACTCGTCGCAAGTTAGCTGACTTTCCAGACATTACAAACAGATTCAATTTCTTGTCCAAGATGCATCGTTTTTGACCTCCTATGTGTGCACTGTTTTGGTTTTTATTGTTTGCATCGAACAAATTGAGCTTCTTGTCCAATATTTGTATTTTGACCCCGCTCATGCATGTATCATTCCCCCACTCCTCAAAAGGATTTGTCCTCGAATCTAAATCGGCAATGAGAGAACAATCATCAACTTCAATTGAAAAGGCTTCTTTGTTGTATGTGGAGTGATCTAATTGAGCTCCTCTTAATGGTTCAACAAAATCCTGAAAAAATAAGACAGCACTACTCGAACATTTGTAAGGATTAGTCAAAACAAAATCACCCATCGCGTTCTTTTTCTTGTCTTTTTCTTTTGGGCTTTGTGTGACTTTTACCTCATATGTATTTTCACTCACCAAATTTGGGCCGTTAATTTGACTTTTTTCACTCTCAGTCTTTTGTTTCTCACATCCCATATCCCTCTCACAAAATTTATCATCAATGTACAATTTCTGTAGAGGAGAAAGTGTTTCTAACGGAATGATATGACAAGAATCAAATGAAGGGTTAGAGTTACACTTACTTTCTTTGTGGGGAGGTGATGAGAGTATAGCAAGTGGACCTACTACTTCACATGAGGGATTAGAAGCATTGTCATCTTGTCTAATGTGTTCATTATCGTTATCCTCTTGTTTGAGTGTTTTCTGTCAACATGAGGATTTTTGTCTTGGTTTTATCCAGTGACTTGGATGTTTCAATTTTCTGCTTTGGTCTACTTGAGTCGAGCAAAGGTTTAGAAGAATTAGAATGAGATAAAGGTTGAGTGGTACCTCTGTCATAGTGATAATTCTTCTGTCGATATCGTTGTCGATCTTTGATGCGCTTTTCGATTGTCATGGCGAATTGGAATGCCTCTTGAAGGGTGTAGTAGGTTTTGAGTTCAAGTACCTCAAGAATGTTGTCATTGAGTCCGATAGCAAACCTAGTCATTGTATCTTCTTCATCCTCTTATATGTCGGCTTTTTGCATCAATGATTCCATCTCTTTGAAATACTCATCAACAGTTTTGTAGCCTTGCCGGATCCTTTGTAACTTTTGTTTGATCTCCCGTTGATATAATGGGGGAACGAATCGTTCTCGCATGACTTTTTTAAGTTCTCCCCATGAGGTTATCTTGGCTTCTCCATTGAGACGCCGATTGCGGACCAATTGGGACCACCAAATGGATGCATTTCAGTGAATTCGAGAATCAACAGTGGAACTTGATCCTCTTTGGGACATTGATAATGCTCGAATAGAAGATCAACTCGATTTTCCCAGTCATAATAAGCATCAGGGTCATACCTTCCTTGAAAATGTGGTATAGTGATCTTTGGTTTGGCTAATGTGTTTGTTGCTCGTCGCGGCTCTGTGCGAGGATTGTGCTTATGTAGGGGGTTTTGGCGTCTATTCTGAATGGGAACAAGATTTGGACGCCTAGGCTCTTCTGTATCGCTTGCAATAGCAGTGGTTTCTAATCTCCCAATGGTCTGAGAGATTGTGGTTACGACTGTATCAGTGTGCTCAAGCTTGGTTGCCAATGAGGTTACAGTCCGTTCAAGTTTATTGAGAGTATCCGAAACTTCTTGAAGAGTCACTTCATGTGGTTCTTCGTCGTTACTCGTTTCTGACATCCTAAAACACTCAAATTTAAAAGGTAAAAAGCAAAAGAAAACTAGAAATCTCACTAAACACTCCAAGGAATAAATATTTAGCGAGGCAAGTAAACCGATCTCGTGCTCTTTAAAGACCTTCCAGCCACAAGTCAACAAGTTACAATCGGAATTTAATCCTAACAATGAGTCCTAATTGTATTAGGAGTCCAATGAAAGGCTTGACACCAATTGAATATAGTTGCAAGAAAGAAGGATTGTAATGCAACTTTCCTACTCACACCAGAAAAGAGAAGGTGTTAAATTGCGTAATAGAAGAAAGAAAAAGCAAAACAAAGGAACTTAAGAAACTAAGAGTAGGAAAAAATTAGTAGAGAAAGATGATAACCCCAAAACCCAGAAACAACTTGAAGGGAGAAATCCAATGTTGAATCCACTTCAATGTGATGCTTGTGGTGGTTGATGATGGTGATCTTGATGATTCTTGATGGTGGTTGGTGGCTAGGTATGAGCTTTCTCACTTTTCTTTATTTTTTATTTTTTATTTATTTTTTTCTCTTTTTTTTTTTTTTTTACAAGGTAAATAAACTGAAAATAACGAAAATTGAAGAAAAAAAATAATGAAAATAGGGTTAAAGTAGGGGGAAAACCTTAATTTGGCTGAAACTTTATCCACTTCGTTCGAGGTGTTCCTGAACTCTAAAAATTCTGAAATTTTATGTGGTGACTCCACCAATGGTGTAGATCTGATCTGGAAAGTTTCAGTTCAAAATTCACTCATTTGGTTTTGACGAATTTTCCCTAATTTTCGAGTTTTTTTTCCCAAAAACGCCAAAATTCTTGCCAAGAATCGTCCAAAATCTGATACCAAATGATAGAGTAGCGCAATCTTGGATTTGGAAGCCTTCAATCAAGTTGTTGCAAGAACTAAGAGCTCTAGACTCAATCAAGGAAGTTTGGGCAGATCTGAAAATTCAAGAGAAAAGAGAAGGGATTTTCTTGAATTTTTCAGATTCAAGGCTGGAAATTTAAAGAAAGAAAGATGAGATGAAGGATTAGATGATAAGAAATAAGAATATAAGTAAAAAGATGAGAAAAGATTAAGAAGAAGATAGGTAAAACAAATCTGAAAATTCCAGCTTTGTTTATGGAATTATGGAAGATGATGTGAAGGTTGAAGATGAAGATGGCTTGTGAATTGTTGATGTTGTTTTGTCCTCGGCACCCTCTTAGACTCAATTATCTAAGCAAGCAACCTCAAGCGGCTCTAACCCACCCTCCTAGACGCGATTATCTAGGCAAGCAAGAGTGTGAAGATGATCTCCATCACAAGAACTCGTCGAACTTATGTTGAAGAAGACTTCGAAGGCACAAGTAATCAGCACTTGCAAAAACAAACTCACTAAATATTTCATAAATCAAAGAAAATCTGTCTTACAATGATGGAGGCTTCATCCTTTTATAGGTGAAGGATAAAAAAAGTAATTTAACTTCTACTAAAACAAGGAAAACCTAATCTAATTAAAATTAATAAAAAATAACAGCCTTTAAACTCCTTGTGCTTGTGTGGCAAGGAATAGGGTGATAAGGGCTGGGTGGCTGGTTCCTAAAGTATATAAAACCCTAAAAACATCAATTGAAATGATAATAAATATATTGGGCTAAGTTTAATTCGTCCAAAGCCTTATATGTTAGCTTCCGGGCTGAATTTTACAAAATCCCGTAATAATCTCGTATCCAGTTTTCTGCATGCGCAGTCTTCAGTAAATTGGACGTATCTTGAGTTCCTGATGTTCGATTGACGCGTTTGAAGATGCGTTGGAAAGGTAACTGAATGACGGATAATTTGTTAGAAGACAACTTGACTCAAAAATGCCTATATCTCATCCAAAAACTCGTCGTAAGTTAGCTGACTTTCCAGATATTACAAACAGATTCAATTTCTTGTCCAAGATGCATCGTTTTTGACCTCCTATGCGTGCACTGTTTTGGCTTTTATTGTTTGCATTGAAAAAATTGAGCTTCTTGTCCAATATTATAGTAATTTGACCCCGCTCCCGAAGTGGATCAAAAGAAAAAAATGGACCTATCCAATCTGAGGATAGTAATCCTATTCAGAAAGATGTATCCAGCAACAATACCCCAACAATCATTGATGATGAGCCTTCAGTAGTTGCCACGGCAAGTCCATCCAAGAGTTTCAAACTGGATGAGAAGGGAAAAGATGAAGAGATCAGAATTCCACCACCATTCCCATAGAAGCTGAAGAGGCAGAAACACAAATACCAGTTCAAGAAATTTATTGACATCTTGAAGCAAGTCCAGATCAACTTGCCACTGGTTGAAGCAATAGAACAAATGTTGAACTACGCTAAGTTCCTTAAAGACATTGTCTTTAAGCGAACTAGGCTCAGAGAGTTCGAGATAGTTGTTGTGACAGAGGGGTGTATGGCAATGTTGCACAACCGTTAGCCACCTAAACTAAAGATCCTGATAGTTTTACAATACCTTGTGCAATCGGCAACCACTATGTTGGGAAGGCGTTATGCGATCTCAGAGCAAGCATAAACCTTATGCCAAAATTTGTTTTTTCAAAGATTGGGCATAGGGAAGGTGAGACCTACTATAGTCATGCTACTGCTTGCGGATAGAACTTATGTACATCCAAAGGGAAAAATTGAAGACATCTTAGTAAGAGTGAATAAGTTTATTTTTCCCGCTGACTTTATCATTTTGGATTGTGAAGTAGATGAGTTCGCACCTATTATTCTTAGGAGACCGTTCTTAGCAACGAGAAGGACCTTGATTGATGTCGAGCGAGGAGAGCTCACCATGAGAGTGAATGATCAACAAGTCATGCCCAATGTTTTCAAAACCTTAAAGCATGCTGATGATCAAGAAGAATGCCAAGTCATTCAGGCCACCATAGAATTTAATTTCGACATAGAAGAGTATTGCAACAGCAATTCGCTTGCCGAGCCTGAAGAACCAGATGATTCAAACATTTTGGCACAACATGAGGTCAATTGGATGGTAAGTCAACCAGGTAAGAGTTCCGAATCCCTTGATTATTCAAGTAAGAAACGTAAACCTGAGAAACCTTCCATTGAACAACCCTATTTTAGAGTTAAAACCATTACCAAGGAAATTGAAATATGTTTATTTAGGAACCAATAAAACTTTGGCCATAATCATTTCTTTTAAGTTGTAGCCTAAACAGGAAGAGAGGTTGATTGCCATGTTAGAGCAGCACAAAAAGGTAATAGGTTGGTCAATTACAGACCTGAAGGGAATCAGTCTGGTAGTGTGTATGCACAAGATCTTGTTAGAGGATGACCATAAAAAAACTCCATTGAGGCACAAAGAAGGCTTAACCCTACCATGAAGGAAGTTGTGGTGAAAGAGATCATCAAGTGGCTTGATACTGGTATCATATATCCTATTTTTGACACTGCATGGGTAAGTCCGATACAATGTGTACTGAGAAAGGGAGGTATAACGGTTGTAAGTAATGAAAACAATAAACTCATTCCAACTAGAACTGTCACTGGTTGAAGAGTTTGTATGGATTACCACATGTTAAATAAAGCTACTAGGAATGATCATTTTCCTTTACCATTTATTGACCAAATGTTTGACCATCTTGCAGGTAAATCTTTTTATTGTTTTCTTGATGGATACTTAGGTTATAACCAAATTGCCATAGCACCGGAAGACCAGGAAAAGACCACTTTCACTTGTCCTTATGGTACATATGCATTTCAAAGGATGCTGTTCAGATTATGCAACGCCCCAGCAACCTTCCAGCAGTGTACGATGGCAATTTTCACTGACATGGTGGAAGATTTCCTTGAAATCTTCATGGACGACTTTTTAGTATTCAGAGATAGTTTTGACAATTGCCTCAGCAATTTGGAGAAGGTGTTGGCACGCTGTGAAGAATTTGTTAAACTAGGAGAAGTGCCACTTTATGGTGGATGAAGGTATCATGCTCGGGCACAAGATCTCATCGAAGGGAATCGAGGTAGACAAAGCTAAGGTGGACATGATTGAGAGATTATCACCATCAAATTCAGTCAAAGGGATCTGAAGCTTTCTCAAACATGCAGGTTTTTACATAAGGTTTATTCATAATTTTTCTTTGAGTTAAACTCTTGTGTAATTTGCTTGAACAGGACAGGCTTTTAATTTTGATGAATCTTGCGCCAAGGCATTTTACACCCTTAAAAAGAAACATGCCATGCACCCATTGTCATTCCCCCTGATTGGTTTTTACCTTTCGAGCTCATGTGTGATGCAAGCGACTTCACGATAGGAGCTATTTTAGGCCAGCAGAAAGGTCAAATTTTCCGTGTGATATATTACGCTAGTAAAACCCTTAATGGTGCTCAATTGAATTACACCACGGCGGAAAAGGAACTACTAGTTGTAGTCTTTGCATTTGACAAGTTTCGTTCCTACTTGATTGGTACAAAGGTAATTGTCCACACTGACCATTCGGCAATTAAGTATTTAATTGATAAAAAAAGATGCCAAACCTCATTTAATTCGTTGGATATTGCTTTTACAAGAATTTGACATTGAAATTAAGGACATGAAATGAATAGAGAACCAGGTTGCTGATCACTTGTCAAGGCTGGACGGGGGTGACATAGACAATGACTCCTTAGAAATCCATGATGCATTCCCAGATGAGTAGTTGTTAGTTGCCATGGCAACACCCTGATATGCAGATCTAGTAAATTTTCTGGTTAGCGGTATTTTACCTTATGGCCTTACTCACCAAGGGAAAAAGCAGTTCCAACATGATGCTAAGCAATAATATTGGGATGAGCCTCTATTGTTTAAACAATGTAGATTAGGTCATACGACGATGTGTTCCCGAGGAGGAACATCAAAATATGCTTCGACAATGCCATTATTCACCCTTTGGAAGCCATTTTGGAGGAACTCGCACTGCAACCAAAGTTCTGTAGTCCGGTTTTTACCGGCCTACTCTTTACAAAGATTCCCATTATTTCTACAAGGGGTGTGACCATTGTCAATGAACAGGAAATATATCAAGGCGACACGAGATGCCACTGTAGAACATCCTTAAGGTTGAGTTGTTCGACGTGTGGGGAATCGGTTTTATGGGGCCCTTCTCATCATCGTTCGGCAACCTCTACATCTTACCTGCCGTGGACTATGTGTCCAAATGGGTGGAGGCAGTTGTAGTTCCCAAGAATGATTCAAAGACTGTGTAACGATTTTTGTAGAAGAATATCTTTACACGGCTCAGGACACTAATGGCAATTATTAGCGATGATGGCACACATTTTGACAATAAACTAATTGCCAAGATGTTGGAGCATTTTGGAGTGACACATAAAATTGCCACGGTATATCACTCGTAGAATGACGGGCAAGCTAAAATTTCCAACCGTGAATTGAAAGGGATTCTTGAGAAAGTTGTTAATCCTTTTCAAAAGGATTGGTCTTTGAGGATTGATGATGCACTTTGGGCCTACCAAATAGCTTACAAGACACACTTAGGGAAGTCTCCCTACAGATTTGTCTATGGCAAGACTTGCCACCTACCGGTGGGGATCGAGCATAAGGCCTATTGGGTTATCAAGATCATGAACATGGATTGGGAAAGAGTGGGGTAAAAGTGCCTACTAGAACTAAAAGAGATTAAAGAATTCTGTCTTAGTTTATGCCAAGATTTATAAAGAGAAAACCAAGTGATAGAGTAGTGCAAATTCGAATAAAGAGAAAAACAAAACAAACCAAAATAAAGAACAAATCTTAAAATTCATATTTGCTTATGGTGGTGGCGTCAATGGAGGAAGCTTGAATATGTGGAGATGGCGTGATGAATTGATAGTTGTTGTTTTGTCCTCGGCACCCTCTTAGACGCAATTATCTAAGCAAGCAACCTCAAGCGGCTCTACTAACCCACCCTCCTAGATGCAATTACCTAGGCAAGCAAGAGTGTGAAGATGATCTCCCTCACAAGAACTCGATGATCTTATGTTGAAGATGGCTTCTAGACAAGTTTACCGAACACTTGCAAACTCAAAGAATACAAAAATCTCCAAAGAGAACTTTTTATTAATCAATGAAATCTGAATTACAATGTGGGTGAAGCCTCCTTTATATAGGCCATGGAGAAGTTCTAATCCTACTAAACTTAGGAATTAAATACAATAAATAAATGCTAAAATCTAATCTCCTAGTTAGATAAGTAACTTCTAATAATAAATAAATGCTAAAAATAAAATCCTAATTAAATAAATCTGATCCTAATAGATATTGCAGAATCCTATATTGATTTAAATTATAAATAATCAAATAAAATCATGAAAATTCGTAATTATCCAAGAATCCCGTATAGGAATTTCTGCATGCGCTATCTTCGCTAAAATAGATGTATCTTGAGATCCAGATGTCCGATTGAGGCGTTTCAAGATGCGTTGGAAAGCTAATTTGCAGTCGGATAAGTTTTAAGAAGACATGTTGACCCATAAATGCCTGGATCCCATCCAAAAATGCTTCGTAAGTTGACTGATGTTTCTGACTTGCAAAGCAGTTTCAACTTCTTTTCTAAGATGATTATTTTGACCCCTCTTGATATGATCTCGACTATGAGTTTTGAATCATATATGTGAATGCCCGATCGTGATTCTAGTAAGAACTCTGCAGTGCTTTGAATGTATTCTGAAATTACTCAAACAATAATGTAAGTAGAAATAGATAAATAAGAAATAGAAATAATGGGATGAAAGATATGTAGAAGGGGTGTAGGAAGAGTGATAGTTGTGATTATGGAAGGAAAAAAAAATAAAAGATGAAAATGTAGGTGAAGATGATGGGGTGTTGGCGTTAAGATGAAGAAATTCAAAGGATGGATTGTGACCCCCTAACTATAAAGAGTTAGGAACCAGCAATATAATAAAGTGGAAATGAAGTGGTAGGATATGGAACGTGACCCACTAGCTATAGATGAGCTAGGAACCAACGCTATAACAAAAGGGAAATGGATGAAGACTACAAGACTAACTTGAAGCCGATAAAGTTCCACAAGAGAACAAGAATGAAAGCAATCTTTCAAAGATGTTTTATATATTCAAAGTGTGTCTTACAATGATCCTAAAGATGCCTATTTATAGTAGAAGTAGGCAGAATATGAAAAGGTGTTACAAGAAAGATGAATGCTCATCTTAATGCACTTGAATACACATGAATGCTTTGTCCTTTCTTCTCATCTTCAAAGCTGATTAGTTTAGACAAATTGAGGTTGAATTTAGTCATATTTTCGTCCAAATTAAGGACTCTTGGGCTGCCTTGTTTTGCTATCATATGAAGAGAAAGGGGATGAATGTGGACAAGGATGAATGTAGACATCCTTGCTGTCCAGTTTAAGTGCAACTCTTCATCTTCCAAGCTGATTAATATGACTTGAATGTCATAAAAGGTGAGTTTCATCCAGCCTTCATTTCATGTCTCCTCAATGAATTTTGAAACCCCCACTTGAATGGTGATAACATCAACCTTGAATGCCTTGAATTTGCTGAATTAAGATGGCCATCAATTGCTTGTCTCTTGGTAGAAGATGAAAGAACTCTTCCTTGGCTCAAATTCATTCAAATCATCCATGCATAAAATTCCCGTAATAAAAATTTCAGCCTGCACTGTCTTCAGTAAATCATTCAGATCTCAAGCTCCCGATATCGGATTGAGGTGATTCAAAAGGCATTGGAAAGCTAAGAGATGGAGGAATAACGTCCAATTGATTTCTGGATCCAAACACGTCTGTATCGCATCCAGAATTGGAAGACATTCTGCTGATATTCTTGCATCTGGTAAAACCGTTCATCTTCCTCATGCACCTAGACACAAAGGTAAACTTTATTCAATCTTTAATTGAAAACATGCATGTAAACAATTAAGAGTTAGTTTAATAAATGAGCTAGTTTGATGAATGAACTAGTTTAATTAATGAACTAACTTTATTCAATGAACTAATAATCTTGAATGAACTAGTTTAATCAATGAACTACTTAGTTAAATGAAGTGTATAACTAAATGAACTACATGTTTAAATGCAACGCATGCTTTAATGAACAACATGTTTATTGAATGCAATGAATGTTATGCAAACTTTAAATACTCATGCAAATTCATGCATAAGCAAAGTAAAGTGTTCCTCCCTTATTATTTCTTCTTTCTCACGTCCCAAGCTTGATGTAAACATATTTTCCATGGCTGCTTGGAACTCCTTGACCCTTGCTCGAGTAATGGGGCCACCTGGGTACTTCTCTGGGTCTTTGCCATTGACGTTCATATCAGTCCCTCCCTCTTTAAGGCGATTTGTCCCCAAATCGTCATCTACATCATAAGGAGATAGGTCAGCAACATTGAAGGTTGCACTAACATTAAACTCACCTGGAAGATCTAATTGATAGGCATTGTCATTGATCTTCTTGACTATTTGGAATGGTCCATCTCCCGAGGCATTAATTTGGACTTTCGTTGAGCCGAACCTTTCTTTCCTCATGTCCAGCCACACCCAATCCCTGGCTCAAAGGAAATTCGCCACGACCCTTATTTGCTTGCTGCTCATATTGCTTGGTTCGTTTTCAATGTTCTCCCAAGACTTGTTGATGAAGCTTCTTAACAAATTCAGCTTTATTAAGTCCATCT